>JAEIGL010000290.1:0-14393 GCA_018903715.1 Zaprionus davidi | reverse complement strand
ACACTACACCTACACCACACAAAACTCAAGCTGTGAACAACACACTTCCACACACATAATTGTAAACACAACTCCCCCAATTACTCTAAGCATAAATATGTAAAACTATTAAACATAAACATGTAAAATTACACCACTGTACCACAGAACAAAAGCCCTTCGATTAACCTCGGTCGTCGTTCACATAAAAGTCCGTCCTCACAAATGTCATAAAATCTACGACATAAACAATTGTCCGAGTTAGCTCTCACGCCGACATAAACAATTGTCCCCCAAAATTCGGAGACAATAACAATTGTCCCCTAGCCTACTCGAATTCGATCTTCGATCACTTGGCGTCGACTACTTGGCGAGCCAAATCATAAAAACAAACCATCCGAGTTAGCTCTCACGCCGACATAAACAATTGTCCCCCAAAATTCGGAGACAATAACAATTGTCCCCTAGGCTACTCGAATTCGATCTTCGACCACTTGGCGTCGACCACTTGGCGAGCCAAATAATAAAAACAAATCATCCGAATCGGCTCTCACGCGCTCGTCTCAGGATTCTCCAGTTACCACTATTTTTTCGGGAATCTCTCTCTTCACGAGAACAAGAGTTTACAAACTCAGACTCTCTTAAATCTTCGCTCTTTGGCTAGGCCAAATAGCCTATAAAAACTCAAGCGCGCCTCCAGGCGTTAGTTCAGTACTGAGTACGCTATCAACCGCGATAGCGCTGCCTAACTTCGATATTAGAAGTATATTATCCTAACCCCCGAGATAATCCAAAGGCTTCGGTTCTTTTTGATAGAATTGAATAAAAAGTGTTAATTAATATTACAAAAACCAACTTTGTGTTTTTTTAATTAACCCTCGGTCTGAATACGTAATTATATTATATATATATATATATATATATATATATATATATATATATAGTTATAATATATAATAATGGTAGATTAAAAAAAATTAAAAATCAATGCAAAACTAAATAGACCAAAGAAGGGCAAATTATCAGAATAAACAATCCAGTTTAGAAATCATATCAATTAAAGATTTAAAAATGATAATAAAAAAAAATAAGGAAATTAGGAAATTAAAGAAAAATCAAAATCAAAAATAATTAATTAAAACTCAAACATAAGTAAATTAAATTGAAAATTCGATTGAAAATCAAAAATATTAAACTAAGTTAGATTTAAAAGAAATCTAAGAGCTACATAAATAGCCAAATTAAAAGCAGGCTTGAAAAGCAGTAACTCGCAAAATCAACAAAAGTGAAAACAAAATACAAGAAAATAGCAAAAACATTATTAATAAAAATCACCCACAGTTTGTTGTTTTCCATCGACGAAAGATCTTCCGTGGTTTTATTATTGATAAACCAACGCGTGAGGAACCAAAAAAAGTTTGAGTTACTGTTTGGTGCGGATTTTGTTCGGCGGCATCATTGGCCCATTTTTCTTCTAAAATGCGGCAGGAGCCGCCGTTACGGTCAATGGCGAACGCTACCGCGCCATGTTAACGGATTGGTTCTTCTTCCTCGAAGATGAGGACTTGGACAACATTTGGTTCCAGCAAGACGGCGCTCCGTGCCACACAGCCAACGTTACGATCGATCTTGTGCGCACTGTTTTCGGAGACCGAATTATCAGCCGAAATTCTGATGTCGGTTGGCCGCCTCGGAGCTATGATTTGACACCGTTGGATTATTATTTGTGAGGCGCCGTCAAAGACAAGTGTTATGTGGACAATCCAGCGACAATTCAAGCTTTGAAAGACAACATTCGCGTCGCCGTTGCCGAAATACGGCCGCAAACAATCGGAAATGTCCTCAAAAATTGGGGCGGCCGTATGGCGTACTGCAAAGCCAGCCGAGGCAGCCATTTGAACGAACTTGTATTCCATAAGTAATCGGAAGGATTGTACTTTAATATGAAGAAATAAATTTGATGATCAGATAAACCGTTTTTGTTTTATTGCATTTAAAAAAAAAAAAGTTACGTGGCGGACCCTATATATATGTATTTATTCGCGCCACTGACCCTATTATTTATTAACTAATTTTGAGAGCTTTTATAATATAATTTAGAATTATTAACAAATATTTTAATTAGGATAATCACTGTGTTAATGTAGTTTGTATGAACTTATTAAGGCGATCACTGTGATATTGTAACTTTTTGACCTTATTAAGGCGATCACTTTGATATTATAGTTTTTATTAACTTATTTAAGGCAATCACTGTGATATTATAGCTTTCATTAACCTATTTAAGGCAATCACTGTGATATTATGGTTTTTTATGAGCTTATTAAAGCGATTCACTGTGATAGTATAGCTTTCATTAGCTTATTTAGGCGTTTAAATGTAATAGTTTTCATTAGCTTATTTAGGCGAATCACTATGATATTATAGTTTTCACTAGCTTATTTAAAACAATCACTGATATTATAGTTTTCACTAGCTTCCCATCAGGCCACTCTAGGGCTCCCCTGAACGAATCCGTTTGAAGAATGAGGTGCTCCAAAATTTGGGTAGCACAAGGTGCCGGAATCTGAATGAATACATTATTTATTCGATTCTGCAAGAGAATTATTTATTCTTCCAAAATTACCTGAATCAGCAGTTATCCAAAGAAGTTTCTTTCACCATGCAGCTTGAGCAGCAATCGCTTTCGAACATCTAATTGCGACGCCAAAGTTATGCGCTCATAAATGGCGCTCATAAATTCCTAAGAATTTGTCGCGACGTATTGTCGGCTGTTACGAATTTCAAAAACTTCACTTAAATGCTCTATCAACGTGCTTTTTGCACATCCCTCTGCTTTTATCCAACTATCAGTAGTTCTCTCAGGAACTTCCTGAACAACTACTTTTAAAACATCTAGTTCAGCGAGATGGGCTCTAATTCTAAATTTCCAAACAGAATATTTTTCACCGTCAAATGGTTTTATATTGCGCTTCACTTTTTCCAAGTGCTTTTTTTTATAACAAGAATTCACAGACACTTCTAATTAAGTTTAAATTACACTTATTATTTAACACAACATAATCTGGGCCATAACCTATTGGGATTCTATGTTAAATAAAAGACCAGATTTGTTTTGCAGTAATAAATTAATATGTTAACTTTTTCGGTGTGACCGAATATCTTAAGAACTATAATGCCATTTTTGGTATTTTATTAAATACTAATTCGGGGATATTTTAGTTTCATATTCAAAATTTTCAACATTTTAACATTTTTAAAATTTATAAAGATTTTCAAAATTTTCAAACATTTCAAAATTTTCAAACCTTTCAAAATTTTCAACATTTTTAAAACTTTCAAAATTTTCAAAATTTTCAAAATATTTAAAATTTTCAAAATTTTTAAAATTTGCAAAATTTTCAAAATTTTTAAAATATTTAAGGCAATCACTGTGTTATATTATGGTTTTTTATGAGCCTATTAAACCGATTCACTGTGATAGTATAGTTTTCATTAGCTTATTTAGCCGATTCACTGTGATAGTATAGTTTTCATTTAGGCATATTTAGGCGATTCATTGTGATATTATAGTTTTGACTAGCTTAGGTGCTCCAAAATTTGGGTAGCACAAGGTGCCAGAATCTGAATCAATACATTATTTATTAGATTCTGCAAGAGAATTATTTATTCTTCCAAATGTACCTGAATCTGGCACCAGTTATCCAGAGAACTTTCATTCTGTTTTATTTGTTTTTCGCAGCCACTCTTCCCAAATTTCTACAATCTTAATTAATGGGTAAAATTCACCAATTAGAATTTTTGTTCTAGGTTTATTTTATGCAATACCTACTTAATATTGCTGGGATATATTGAATATTATTATATTTAATAATAAAAAAATCCTCCTCGTGGTTGGTACCAGTGACAAAAATATTCGACGGAAAATTTCTTGACCTTCCACGAACGTTATCTCCCGACTGCGCATGTTATATGGTCTATCGTTGCGTGTATGCTGCTTTTGCATACTACGTGCAGCCTGGTCTCGCGTGATATTCGTGGAATCTTCCCGATTAAAAGATATGGACCGATCTTCTAAGCAGTTCAATCGCCTCAACAACTCATATTGAGAACCGTTGATCAGCATATGCTGCCCAAACACCACAGGATAAGGAGTATTATTCACCGCCGTGTGATCGCTTGATCGAAGTGCGCAACAAATCTGACTTAGATTTGCTTCCCAATTATCTTGCTCTGGCCTTATGTACGCCTTGATGGCGACTAGCGCCGATCTATTCACCCGTTCGGAGGCATTTCCTTGAGGGGCGTAAGATGCCGTGTAGGCATGATGAACGCCATATTTTTGAAATAAGGTATTGAAATTGTACCTCATTGTCCGAAACAACAGTTTCCGGTACCCCAAACCTCAAACAATGAAATAGCTCCTCCTCTATATATGGCAATTGCATCGACGGAAAACTTTTTCATGGCTTTTAGCAACGGGTATTTGGTGAAGTGGTCAAGGACAATAAAAATACCATCATTACCGGTTTTAGAGCGTGGATATGATCCCAGGTAATCCACATAAAGTTTTTGAAAAACCTATGGGTCTCTGTTGCCTTAGATAATGGTGGCCTGAGAGTTTGGTTCGCTCGTTCGGGGTGGGGTGAGTTGTTGCTGATCCTCGACTCCAGTACATAAAATTTATTTAAGATTCCTCTGAAACTACTCAAATGGAGCTAAACTCCAAAAAAAATTATATCAAATCAAGACCAAAAGTACCAAAAAAAAGTAGGAAGGCTCGCAGTCTACCCAACCATGATACTCAGCGCGAGGCAGTAAGAGACTATCCCAAAACAGAATTGCCTATCTATTCATCATACCATGTCTTCAGGAATTATTAAGACATTGAGAGATTCATTATATAACTTAGACTTTATTTAATATATCCTAACACATTTCTTCGGTATATGGCATTCATTACTATAATCCAACAATAGTATTTCATCATCTGTAACTGAAACTATACTGAAACTACTAGCAAAAGGCTAGGCTATTTATATTTAATCAAAACTGTACTTATTTTCTTGTCCACTGTGGTAGCAACCGAAGGCTAACAACATTAATTATTACGAAAATATATTTTATTTAGTCTAATTTAAATCAATCGCAGGAATAGTTAAGCTAATTGTACTAAGTTAGTGTAGTTAAGCTGAACATTGAACCAGCGCGACAGCTGATCATGCATGCGTGAGCTTTCGTTGATTATATGTATGTATGTAGGCATGTGCAGTAATATACGATCTGGTTCAATTTCCGTTGTTTCTGGAGGGCTTCAGGGATTGTTTCTGCGCCTGTGATACAATCATCCACATAGAAGTCGTTCTTAAGTGTTTCGGCTCCTAAAGGATATTCTCGCATCGCCCTTGTTGCTAAATATTGCAGGCATTTTGTGGCCAGATATGGAGCTGCCTTTGTTCCATATGTGACAGTTTCTAGTCTGTAGTATTTAATTTCTTCCGATGGATCACTTCTCCATATGATCATCTGTAGGTGTTGATCTTCTGGGTTCATCCATATTTGGCGATACATTTTTTCGATATCCGCTGTGAACACGTATTTGTGTGTTCTGAATCTTAACAGTATAGAGAATAGCGTGCTCTGAACTGTAGGTCCTTTATGTTGTATATCGTTTAATGATTTCCCAGATGATGTTACTGCTGATGCGTCAAATAGTACTCTCAACTTTGTGGTTTGACTATCTGGCTTGAGTACACAATGATGGGGTATGAAGTAATGCTGTTTCGGTATATGTTTTGTTGGCACTTGTTTCATATGTCCAAGATCTTCGTACTGCTTCATGAATTGAATGTACCCTTCCTTTAGCGTTGAATCCTTTTGTAGCCGTTTTTTTAATGATAGGAATCTTCTTGACGCTATGTCATGAGACTCCCCCAACGCTGATGCCTCCTCCATTAGTGGTAGGCGAACAATCAACCTTTTATCTTTGGCAATTTGTATATTCTGCTCAAATTGCCGCTCACATTCCTTGTCCATTCGCGAAAGACAAGGACCCTTTGTCTGGAGATTGTCTAATTCCCAGAACACGCATTTGTTTCTTGAATATATCTATATATTAACTCGTCACGCTTTTTATAACTTCAAAATACTTCCCACTGAAGTACTCATGTTCCACATTTTTTCATCATTTAACTCGAAATTTTGCTGGTGGGACTCCAGAGCTGCGATTCTCTCGCTGAAGTACCTTGGATGTGTTTTCCTTTCGGCGGGATCCTTTTTGAAGTTACGTATAACTTTCTGGATGTCCTCGCCGATTTGTGATTGCTGTGTCAGCAAATTATTGATGCTTGATGTGGCCATTTTTAATTTATTAACTGTTGTCAGAACTTTATTTTTTCGGATGTGCCTCGATTCACACCGTGTTCTTTCTAACAGTAAAAAATTAACAAATGTTTTTGTTTTATCTGAATTTGTCGCCTAGTTGACTACTTCTTTGGTCCAGCGTCGGGATCTTGAAGCCTTGTCGCCTGGTTGACAACTTCAGAAAGAATCCTTGTCGCCTGGTTGACAACTTCAAGAGGAGTCCTTGTCGGGGGTCACCAAATGTTTAGATTTGAATTGGTATCACTCAACGTCGGAGTAATATCAACTGTAATCTTAATGTTTTATATTAATTTTGCTTGCCCCAGGTGCATAACCATGTGGTAGAGGTCGCCGTAATAAGTACAAAACAAATTGGGCTGCGGAGTAAATTGAGTAGTCAAGTGAGAGTTACTTTTCATACTGATTTAATTTTCGTTCTTGTAGGCTTTATATATATGTTTCTTACAAGCTAAGTATTTACATAGGTTACATACATGATAAAAGACAACTGTTATTTATTTAGGTCTAATGATATCTGCTGCTTTATGTCATGCAGATGGTGCGAAATCGTGCATCTGCATGCATAAAGATAAACGGTCATTATTTACTAAGTCCGCCTGCATATCAGTGAACGGTTTGTATATGTTGTGTCCGTATGCATATCAGCGAGCGTCAGTGCATATCAATAAATGGTCACCTTTGATTTAGGTACGTGTGAAACGTACCCTGTCCCCTATTTGCTTAAGATAGCAGTGTATGCGTGTGACATCTGCAGCGTACGATATTCTGCGGTTATGTAAAATCGTACAGCTAGGCTATTTATATTTAACCAAAAATATACTTATTTTCTTGTCCACTGTGGTAACAACAGAAGGCTAACAACATTAATTATTACGAAAATATATTTTATTTAGTCTAATTTAAATCAATCGCAGGAATAGTTAAGCTAATTGTATTAAGTTTGTGTAGTTAAGCTGAACATTGAACCAGAGCGACAGCTGATCATGCATGCGTGAGCTTTCGTTGATTATATGTATGTATGTAGGCATGTGCAGTAATATATGTATGTATTCTTGTTTGTTCGCAAACATTGATTATCGTAATTGTAAAGAAAAAATATTAATTAAGGAATGTTATTGTAAATATATGTGGGCAATGTATTATCCATATATATATAAACCTATATCTTCCCATATATACATTTATATATAAATACTTATATATATTTATATATATTAGGTAGCTACAGATATAGATACATAGGCATAGGTAAAACTGAATTTTAGTCGGTTTTAATATTGTTGGTTCTTTGCATTAAATAATTTAGCATAAAATAAGAAAAGAACTATTGATTTTAATTTGTTAGCAAAGTAGACAATTCAATGTCAGTATGTATATACGGCTCGAGCTTCAGTATGTATGTATGCATGTCTGTATGTATATTACTAGCATAGACTACAACATAAATATGTACATACGCACTCATCATCACTGAGCCGGAGGTAAAGCTTTGCCGTTGCACAAGCGCGTATGCATATATACGTACGTACGAATTATGTCTACTTGGTAAAGAAATTAAAACATTAAAACGAAATGACAATTGCAGAACCTTAAAATTTAAATAATAAAAAATTAATTGGTTATTTTTCTCACTTACATGAATCTCCACGAAGGCCTTCCAACGATGTCGCTGTGTGTGTGTATGTTGGTGTGTTTGTATGTTTCTTGATGTATTTTTTAACACTTTTAATTATTGATTAAATTGTCTTTGATTTTGCATATTGTAGCGTGCAACCAAAATGGGGATCGGTCGTATAGTTATGTTGTGTGAAGCTTTGCACGTTATTAATTTCCGGCTTTAGCTCGTCGGCTTTGGGGGTGGAGGTCTTGTTCACACATCATAGGACTACTAACAATAATAACAAAAATCAAGAAAAAACTTGCTGCGACAAAAGGAACTAGAAATTACAAAACCGGAAGAGAAGACAGATAAACATGATCAAAACAGAAAGAAAGGATAGAGGATAGTAGCCTAGAATGGTATGCAAGCGAACTTAGGTGTTGAAGGAGTCCGCTTTTGCCCACCCAACCATGATCACCTCCTTTGAACTTTTAGTTCAGATGACCCCTTTTTCCTTACGACAGCGGGAGCGTTAGCATTGAGTTCAAATAATTAAAATTTTAAAACATAAATTTTTAATTTCGTTAAACTACACTTTTTCATTTAAAACAATTTTAGAATATTTGTTTGTTTATAGATTATTTTTCTTTTGCTCGTTCACTTTGGTTGTTAGTTTTGTTTGCCACAGTCTTAGAGGGATTGTTTTAAAATTCGCATTTTAAATAATTTCAGATTTGTATTGTTAAATTTTTGCTGTTATCGAAAGGTGATTAAACATTATCTTGTTGAAACTGTATGCTTTTTTTTTAATTGCTTTACACTACATTTTAAACATAAAATATAAATATATTTGACTTACGGTGATTCCGTCCGCGAGAGATCGATCTCTGGCTCGGCACCTGTTTGCTTAAAGTTTATTAAAATATAGTATTAAAGCAACCAACATTTTCAACATAGGCATTCGCGAATACACATACATTAAAAGGGGAAAAGACTAATAACTCAAAATGAACAAGATTTTATATTAACAAATAAATTAATTAATTTAAATATTACTAGAAATAACAAAAAAACGATAAATTAAATTAACCTTTCTATATAATTATTCCTATTATTATTATTCCTATCATTATTATTTCTATTATTATTACTCCTATTCTTTCCGCTCTCATAAAAATATATTGTAAAATTCAAGTATGCATTGTTCCTTTTGTGCGTTGTTAACCGCGATATTTGACAGTCCGGGAGACCCTAGTTCAACAAGTTAATGTATGCATTGTCTTGTAAGCAAAACATTGCAACCTGTTGTCTTTCTATTCAATGTTATACAATTCTTGTGAATTAAGATGGGTGGGCATAGTAAACTCATCTTCTAGCATGGTTCGTTGTCACAATATTAAGGCAATCGGTGACCAAATTTTTGTTAGTATAAAAAATACGTGAAACTGTGTAGATTGCGTTTCCTACATCAGCGAAAAAAATAGCACGTAAGTTCACGTTTCCATCGTAACACTGCTCCATAGGGCAATTAGTACGGGGTGATAACCATATTTATTCCTCACAGAAATAAACAAGAAGAAATGGTAAACCGAAACCGCCGACAACTCAATCGATGAGACGTGGAGCTATGGCCCAATGAAATGCCTATGCGCCGCCACTGGCAAGAGCAGTCGTGGCTGACGAAGATGGGATCTCATCCACCCGCCCAGACAGAGCCCTAAAGTGGAGTGATCCAGGAACGGCAGCGGATACCTGTACCCAGGAGTTTCTAGAGTGCCAAACACTGCCAGAGCCAGTGGAGAGCTGTGAAGGGGCCTTGCATTTCAGTATGCCAGAGATGGAAGAGATGCTGGGCCCCTCCATCGATGTGGAAGATATCGCGCGCAACCTCTTCGTGCCCAGAGAAAATTGGGTGGAAGCGCCGCGGTCGTGGGGAGTGCATACGCAAGGGCGACGCATCCCTGCGTTACTGGAGGAGCAGATCCAGGATCGCCAGCACCACGACACCACCCGATGCCACCGATTCGCGCTACGAGTCGAAGGCATCGCGTTCCGAGTGGTCATCGGCCGAGGGGGATTAATATCCATCCTGCACCATTCAAGTAAGGGGGGTGTGAAGACTCATATTCTGAGCCCACAAATTTATCTTTATTTATTCTCTTTTATTGTTATTTATTTTAAGTATTACCACGTAAGAAGAAGAAAATAAAGTCTAAATTTTTTGAAACCTCAAACTCAATTGTTATAAAGAAGTGACAATCATACCTGGACAACTTTGCGTAGTGCCCCTTAATAAGGAACAATATATTTCAGTATCAAAATTTCTTACAAAGTCCGATGGAAAGAATTTAGAGATTCGTTTTCTAGATTCTTTCCGTTTCATGTCATCATCGTTAGATAAATTAGTGTCTAACCTAGATGATTCACAAATGTCCACTACTAGACAAATGTTAACAGAAATTGCGAGGGTGTATTTAGGTATAATTTTAAGAAATATAATATATTACAAGATTTAGAAGACGCGTTTAGGAGGGCCATGGAAATGGAAACCAACATTGAAGTAGGTTAGGAAGATGATGACTTTAGAGTGTTAGGTTTACCAGAAATAAGTTCTCAACTGAATGTTTTAAATGTGAATGGCAATGGTGATCAAAATCTTGATTCAGAAGAAACTATTCGCGTAGTTAAACTAATATCGGCTGAAAATTTGTTCAGAATTGTTCAATCGCTTAATATTAAGCAGAAAACCTATTTTACTCATGTTTTGTATAATTCCTAGCAAAACCAGGTATTTTATGAGTTTGTGGGTGGCGGAACCGGTGTTGGCAATAGTTGGCTTATTTCAACCATTTTTCAGTCCCTGTCCCAGTTGTATAACCGTAGGCCTGGATGCGATCCATCAACTGCCAAAATTCTTTTGTGTACTCCCACAGGGAAGTCAATAAACCAATCTGGGAACGCATTTAAAAACTTGGGACCTGACTTATTAAATACCCTCTGTTCATGATTTATAGATTTTAAACTTTTGATTAATAATGAAATATCAATGGTAGGAGCAAAAATTTTTTTTCACAATTAGATAATAGTCTTAAACAGATATTAAATAATAGAGACGCACCATTCGGAGGGATCTCTGTCATTGTTTTCGGCGATCTCAGAAAGCTTAGTCCTGTTGGAGATAGTTGGATTTTCAAATCCACTTCTGCTTCGCATGATCCGTATAGTGCTATATACGTATTGTAAAATGCGTAGACACAGGTTTGCTTTTTTAGCCGTCAGGCTGATTTAAGTTTTTTATTCAAATCTTGTTTGGCAGAAATGGTTCTGCCAGTTCAACTCTTTACAAGTGTCTGCGTTCTGATTCTTAAATATATTTCGTCGAAGGCTAAGCCGCGTAGCTTCGCTGCCGGATACGCCAGCAGCGGAGCGGTTCTCTTATGTATATCTTATATATCTATGCTTATCGAGAGAGCGAGTTATGCACTTATGTATTAGGCATTTGGTCGGCGTGGGAATGCTGACCATGCACTTATACTTTGTAGCCTTCAAGTGGACGATCATGTTACATCCGCCTTGGGCTTTATTGGTTGCATAAACATATCAACAAAGTGCTGCTATGTGTTTGTATGCTGTAAATACTATTGTACTTAAATGTTCTTAATATTGCATAGGCGCATACTACATATCCCTCCTTTGAAAAATACGAATGTAACCTAGTGAAGTTATTTTAATTAATGAATGCAAATTATTATTTTTTTTATATTTCATCTCCGCAAGGAACTGATGTGTTATTTTTGCTCAGCTTGAACAATAGTATTATCAATATAAAAGTGAATTTTGTAATAAGAAATAAAAATATACATAGTGTTCGAAAAAAATTTTTGTATAAATGATTAAGAAAAATATAAGTGTAAAATCAATTATGAATGAAATTTCTTTAATCTATGTTTATGAACTATTTGTTTCTTGTTTTTATTAGAAAGGAACGTAATATTATTATTATCTCCTATGTTTTCTATCTTATAGGGCCCTGTGTATTTAAAGTCTAATTTATGACCTACCTCATTTCTTAATAAAACTTTATCTCCTACTTCTAACTCTATGTTATTCACTTTTAAGTCGTAATTTCCCTTATTTTTCTCTTTATGTGCTTCAAGCAGTTTTCTTGCTCGAGCATATGCTACTTCTAACCTATATTTACATTACTTATATATCTCTATATTATATATTGGTTCTATGCTATGTAACGTATTATAATGTTTTGGTAAATTACTTGTTCTACCGAAAACTAATTCATATGGACAGTAATTATGTACCATAGATGGGGTCGTATTGAAGCAGTATACGAAATATTGAAGCCATACGTCCCAATCGGTTTTGTCCGCCGATATGTAGGATCGTATATACTCGTTTAAAGTTCTATGACTTCTTTCGATCACTCCAACTGTCTGGTGGTGATGAGCTATTGATGTTATATTTTTGATATTCAAATATTTACATAGGTCAGTAATTATTGAATTCTTATACTCTGTTCCCATGTCCGTTATGAACGTTTTCATTGGACCGTACTTCAGAATAAAAGATTCAAATATAGCTTTAGCGACTGTTTTTGCGCTTTTATTTGCTATTGGAATGGCAACTAAGTACTTGGTTAAATCAAATATGAGAGTGACTGCGTACTCGTTACCATTTCCAGACTTAGGTAGTGGACCAATTGTGTCCACGACAACTCTATCGAAAGTATGTTCTGGTGTGTCAGTTATAGTCATTGGGGTCTTTGTATGCTTTGATGTTTTTGCTTTTTGGCATTTTTGACATTTTCTTACGTACTCTTTTATGTATTTACTTATATTTTTCCAGTAATAATGTCTTTTGACCTTGGCCAAGGTTTTTATAATGCCTGTATGACCTCCTTGTATTGGATCATCATGTAGTGTAGACAATATAGCTTCTTTTTCTTTTTCATTATTTATTTGGGTCACCGGGATAAGTAGCGCTACTTTTAAATTCTTTAATATTTTATTGCCCATATTTTTAAATTCATCTATTGAAACGTGTTCAAAGATTTTTTTCCACGGTGCCATTTTGAGTTGGCTGATATCGTATATACCGGCTTGCGATTCAAGCCTTTGGAAAAATTGATCTAGATCAAGAACTCCATTAGTATAAAGATCACCAACATCATATCTTGCAATGATTTTCTTTCCATGTTTAAATAAACATATCGTATCATTCAATTGCAAGGTCACTACTTTTCGTACTTCGTCATTTGTTATGACTACGAATACGTTGGGCTCTGAAGCTTTTTCTTTGATTTGCTCATGCAAATCCAATTGTTCTTTTCCTGTGCAGGATTTTTGTCTACTTTGAAATCTTGTAGTGACTTTTAATATATTTCCAGTAATTTCCCTTAGCTCTTTGATGGTTATTCTTGATAACGCATCAGCTACATGATTATCTTTGCCCTTTAGATACTCTACCGTAAAATTATATTCCTCTAATTCAAGCCTTATTCTTGTTAATTTAGAACTGCGGTTGACCATTGAGAATAAATATGTCAATTATCTATGATCTGTTTTCACAGTGAAGTATTTTCCGTAAATGTACGGTCTAAAATGTACTATTGCCCAATGAATTGCTGTTAACTCTTGTTCTGTTGTACTCTTATTGCTTTCACCTTTCGTAAAAGCTCTTGATGCATAAGCAACTGGGAGTTGGTGGCCATTGTGGTTTTGAGTTAAAACTGCGCCACACGCTTGCTTGCTTGCATCTGTTATTATGCAAAATTCTTTGCTGATGTCTGGGTACTGCAAGAGTGTTGGGTTTATTAGGTGCGATTTTAAATGTATGAATGCATTTTGGCATTCATCTGTCCACTCGAATGGAACATTCTTTTTACATAATCTTGTTATGTGCCGTGAATAGTCGGCGGAATTTTTGATAAAACGTCTGTAGTAATTGCAAAATGCTACAAAACGTCTAGCACTGTCCGCATCGTGTGGAACTGGGTAGTTCTGAATGACATCATATTTTTTGTCATCCGGCAAAATTCCTTTGTCTGTGCATTTATGCCCTAAAAATGTGACTTCATACATGAAAAATGAACATTTTCAAGATGTAACTTTAGGTTGTATTCCCTGCATTTATCAAAAACTTCAGTGATTTTTAAGCATATGCTTTTCGGAACAACCGATGACTATTGAGTCATCCATATAAAGGAAAGCCAGAGACGGTTCTATTCCGGAGAATGCTATAGTCATCATTCTTTGGAATGAATTAGGCGCTATTTTCAAAACCAAATGGCAATCGCGTGAAACGATATGAGCCATTGTTGGTTGAGAAAGATGTTATATCTCTTGAGCCTTCAGCCACCTCGATTTGATGAAAACCTGACATTAAGTCAAGGCAAGAAAAATATTTTGCTAGACCA
>JAEIGL010000070.1:0-80215 GCA_018903715.1 Zaprionus davidi | reverse complement strand
AGCCATGCTATAAGATGAGTATGCTATACCCCCTGTAATGACCTGTCCGTTGGGCTGAATTAACACGCTTTTCTTATTAGTTTTACTTGTACGTTTATTAATTATAATAGTTGTATAATCGCTGCTCTTGTACGTGACACACCCACGCTGCTTGGCCGTTCGCACTCGAGTGAGTTGTCTTCTCTCACTCTCCGCGATCGTCAGTGTCAGCCCGACGTCGATGTCGCGTCTCTGCTCTCCTGATGTTGATGCGGTGATGGCAGAGCCGGTCGCCACATCCCTCCTTTATTGACGAGTTTTAGCTTCAATGGCGGCAAGGGTGGCTGGATCCCAAGGTTTCCTTCTGTGGGCTGGAGTGCCGCGTCCTCTGAAGTAAGTGTTGGTTCCGGTAGGCCAGCATCTGACTGAGGCGTTGGGTCTGAGGTTGGACACGTCTGGTTAGCTGGAACTTTCTTGAGATGTGCAGCATTTCTTATTAGTTTTCGACCACCCCCTACGATTTCTACAATGTTATTCTGTCTTTCTACCACCGTGTATTCTGTCTTGTCGAAGTTTGAAGTAAGTTTGCTTGGGAGCACTATGTTTTTCAAAAGTACTCTATCGCCCACTTTGATGTCGACTTCCTTTGCCCCTCTTCTTTTGTCAGCTGCCTGCTTTCCCTTATATTTTTCGATTGTGTCTTTGTCTCTTTCCCCCGAGTCTATGGTTTGCTCACAGATTTCACCAATGCTTGGTATCTTGTCACGGATGACCCTGTTAAACATAAGTTTTGTAGGCGCTACCCCCGTTGTTCCGTGTGGTGTTACGTTATACATAAGGATAAACTTTTGGATTTCGTCTTTGTAATTTTTCTCATTGGCGTATGCTATTTTTAAACGTTTTACCAGGGCTCTATTCATGTTTTCCACTTCCCCGTTCGCTTGCGGCCAATACGGTGGGGTCCTAACTTGTTCGATGCCGCACGCTTTACAGTAGTTAGAGAACTCCTCGCTAATATATTGGCGTCCATTGTCAGTTCGTAGGTACTCAGGATATCCAAGTCTACAAAATATTTCTTTCATTGCCTCTACCCATATCCACGGGCCAGTGGGGAAAGGATTTCTATCCATGGGGGCTGGCCGAGTGTCTTGTGATACCAGGCAGCAATCTCTGCAGCCTTTCACGAACTTTTCTGCATCTTTGTCTATCTGTGGCCACCATACCTTGGACCTCAGGCGGTGGTTCATTACTGTCTCACCGGGATGTCCTTCGTGGGCTAACTCCAGTATTTTTACCCTCAGAGATGTTGGAACGACTATACGGTTTCCCCTCAAAAGGAGCGAGCCGACTGTCGAGAACTCGTTACGAAACGGGTAGAAGTTTGCTGATGCGTCAGGCTTCCAGGAGTTGTTCTCCAGGCAACTGATTGCGTCCATAATCTCTTCATCCCTCTTGGAAGACTCTGCTATTTCAGGGATTGTCATTGATCTTGGGATGGAGTTCTGCACGAGGCGTAATATGCTGTATTCCGTCCTGTGATCCATTGGTTCTACCCTAGATAGTTGGCAGAGCCGGGACAGCGCATCTGATATATTGTCTTTCCCGGATTTATAGATGACCGTGAACCTATATGCCTGAAGTCGCAGCAGCCACCTCTCAATGCGGGCTGGAGGCTTTGATGTTGGTTTGAAAATAGCTTCTAAGGGTTTGTGGTCCGTTACGAGTTCGAAATGCAGGCCTGCCAGGTAATAATAGAATTTCTCTACTGCCCAAACCAAGGCAAGGCTCTCCTTTTCCGTTTGAGAGTAGCGTTTCTCCACCTCCGACAGGGCTTTGCTAGCAAAGGTAATTACTACTGGTTCGTTGTCTGCTTTGAATTGCAATAAAACAGCCCCAAGGGCGACCGGGCTAGCATCCGCAATTACCCGTGTTCGATGCCTTGGGTCGAAGTATGATAGCTTGGGTACCCTGGATAGCAGGTTCTTTAGGTTGTTGACAGCATTCTTTTCGGCTTCGCCCCAGGTGAATTTGTTTTCGGTTTTCAGCAACTTCCTTAGAGGATCTGTATGACTTGCAAGGTCAGGGATGAACTTCCCGACGTAGGTTACCAGACCAAGAAAGCTCCGTGTTTCCTCTTTATTCTTTGGATCTCTGAAAGATCGTATGACATCAATTTTCTCGGGGTCGATTTCTATTCCCTTGTCGGATAAAATGTGTCCGAGGAATTTTAATTTGCTTGTCTTCCAGATACACTTTTCTCTATTCAGAAGGACATTATTTTCCTGAAAGACCTTGCACACTTCTTTTACGGCGTTGTCGATTTCGAGGTCGGTTGTGCCAAAGATGATGACGTCATCGATGAAGTTCATGGCGTTGGGTACCGTAGATAGCATCTGCTCGAGAAGGCGTTGAAAAATTTCTGGAGCAGAGTTTACTCCAAACATCAGACGCTTGTATCGGAAAAGTCCCCTTGGGGTTATAAACGTTGTTATTTCCCGGCTCGATTCATCAAGGGCTACTTGGTGGTAAGCGTCCTTGAGGTCTAGGCGTGCGAAGAACTTAGCCTCTTTGAGTCTGGATAGTTTTCCCGTAGTATTGCTTTGTTTGCCAGTCGCATGTCGACGCATAAGCGGATGTCCCCGTTCTCCTTAAACGCCAGGACGATGGGAGATATCCAAGCACTAGGACCTGTGACTGGTTCAATTATATCTAGATCCAGGGCTTCCTTGAGCTTTTCCATAACCTTGTCCTCGAGAGCTGCCGGGACTCGTCTCACTGGTTGCTGAACGGGTTTTACGTCATGATTGATGGAAAGCTTCACTTCCACGTTTTTCCATTTCGTAAAAGGCGCCATTTCTTCAATCCGGTTTATGTTTCTTCCCAGTCGGAGGACTTTTAGCTCGATGGCCGTGTCTCGGCCCAAAAGAGATTGTTTTCCATTTTCAATGACATAAAATGAAGCAATCACTTCGGTACCAGGTTCAACCGAGATTGGGGCCTCGAAAATACAAATTACTCGGAGTAATTTATCAGAGGCATATGCTCGGAATTGCTTTTCCGATTGGGTTCTTACGTTGAAGATTGTGGCCTGCCCTTCCACCAGCTGAGACCAGTCCGTGTGGCTGATAAGATTAAATTTGCATCCCGAGTCAATGATAAAAGGAATTTCACGACCTCCCAGTCGGCATCGTATGACCTCCTCTTCATCCTCGCTCGAGACTTTAAAGCAGTGTGCATCGCTTTTTTTATTTTGGAACTGGTGGCCTCCTCTTCCACATGTCGTATATACGAGCGAGGCCTTTTTAGGTTGTTTCTGTCGGACTTCGGGAAGCGGCCGTTCCAGTTAGTTCGGCATTTCCTGGCGTAGTGTCCAGGCTTTGAGCATTTGTTGCAAGTGACATTTCTTGCCGGGCATGATGGGTCATTGTATGCGTGACCAAACTTGCCGCACCTTGGGCATTCCCTACTCTGCTTGAAAGTACGACTTGCAATTTTACAGATGGGTTCCACGATTGGTCTTGATGTCATTGCTTTTGATTCCTTATTGATTTGCTCCTCAACCTGACACGCTTCAATCACTTCTTCTAGTGAGCTTTCTTTTCCCAGGAACGTTTTCTTGAGGTCTAGAGGTGCCCACACATCTATAATTTTATCTTTAAGGCATATATCCTCAATCTCCGCTTTTGAGGATCCGAATGCACATTTTTGCATTTGCTGACGGAGTCGCAGCATGAAATCCGCAAAGCTTTCCGTGTCCAAAGGTGTTAGGCCTCTAAATAAATGTCTCTCAAACGTTGAGTTCTGCTTTGGTGAGAAGTGTTTATTTAGATGGTCTATTAGGGTTTTGTAGATATTTTCTTCATTTTCGTCGGTGGGCTCGACCAGCGCACCAGGTAGAGAATATACTACTGATTGTAGCTGGACTCCTCCCAAGAGTAGTAGCTTATTCCTCTTCTGCTTTTCGGTGTCAATACTCTCGGCCTCGAGGTATATTGTAAACGCCCTTAGCCATTTTTCCCATTCATTTCGCAGGATTGCCTTGTCGCCTTGTCTATGACACTGTCAGCCATTTCAATATGGGACCTAGAGTTGGAGTTTGCAACGAAAGCAGATTATTTTTATGTATAACTTAATTTGTAATTATTACCCAACCACAGTTCAATAATATCCCCAATCTACATTTAGGGTTTAGTTGTTTTCTTTTGTTATTATTTTTCTTTTGGCTTGTGGAGGGTAATTCGCTCCACCCGACCTCTAATCTTTTGTTTGCAACTCAGATCGATTACTTAGCTCTTTTTTTTTGTTTATCTATTTGTGTATTATAATTAATAATTTTTCCTTCTTTTTTTTTTCTTTGGCTTGTACCACTATTGGCTCTTCTCTTAAGAGCTTGCAATGCGTACTCAGCCTTGAAACTCTTTATTTTATTTCTTTTAAAATACTTTGGCTTGTACCACTATTGGCTCTTCTCTTAAGAGCTTGTAATGCATACCCAGCCTTGAAACTCTTTATTTGTTTCTTTTAATATGTTTTAGCTTGTACCACTACTCGGCTCCTCTCTTGGGAGTTTGCAATGCGTACCCAGCCTAGAAACTCTTATTTTGTTTATCTTCTCTTGGTTGTTAGAGCTTGTGAGTAATAATTACTTCACTCAGCTCATCTATCGGAGTGTGTGTGTTGGACGAGAGAGAAAGGGGAAAAATAGTGCGGGCAAAATCACTCCTAATTTGCGCTCAAAGTCAGTTTCAGTTGGCAATTTTGCACTCACCCCGTTTATTCCTTCTCTCCTCTTCCTTATTATTTTTATGTATACGCTGGCACACTCAAAACCGGTTTTGTCAAAATTTAAAACGCACACACACACCCACAGCCGAATCACGCCACTCGCTACTTGCAGTTTTGCGCGTTCTGCCTCTTCCTTTCTTTTTCCTTTTTAAATTGACGAATTTGCCAAAATAATTTCTTATTATTTACCGATTTTTCCACTCGTCGCCAATGTAATGACCTGTCCGTTGGGCTGAATTAACACGCTTTTCTTATTAGTTTTACTTGTACGTTTATTAATTATAATAGTTGTATAATCGCTGCTCTTGTACGTGACACACCCACGCTGCTTGGCCGTTCGCACTCGAGTGAGTTGTCTTCTCTCACTCTCCGCGATCGTCAGTGTCAGCCCGACGTCGATGTCGCGTCTCTGCTCTCCTGATGTTGATGCGGTGATGGCAGAGCCGGTCGCCACACCCCCCATCTTAATTCATAAGAATTGTATAACATTGAATAGAAGGACCAGATACCTGTGCATGCAGCAGAGAAAAATAATAAACGAGGCTGAAAAAATTATGAATCATTATAATAAACTAAGCTTAAGATTCATAAAATAAATAATTTTACTTAAACTCTTTAACTGTTGTTGATCTTTAACTGTTGTTACCGTTTAGCTGTTTAGATATAGCTGATTAGCTGATCAGATATATCTGATTAGCTGTTTAGATATAGCTGATTACCTGATCAGATATAGCAGATTAGCTGTTTAGATATAGCTGATTACCTGATCAGATATAGCAGATTAGCTGTTTAGATATAGCTGATTACCTGATCAGATATAGCAGATTAGCTGTTTAGATATAGCTAATTACCTGATCAGATATAGCAGATTAGCTGTTTATATATAGCTGATGAGCTGTTTTAGCAGTTGTTGTTTAGCTGGTTAGTTGTTTAGCTGTTGTTGTTGTTGTTGTTCTTGTGTTGGTAGCTGTTTACACATTTCAAGATTAACTATGTGCTGACGATCAATTAGTATGCTTGAGGACACGCTTATCATAAATTATAACAATATCGTTTTCATACTCACCAACACAAAAGGGACTTGTTGAACTTGTTGAACAAGGGTCTCCCGCACTGTCAAATATCAATAAGATATCTTGAGTCGCACGCTTCTATGCACTGGCGCCTGCGTACACACATTCACGCTCTAACACCTGCGCATACAAACACGATCATACATGCTCAGTTTCCCACGCACACACACCCTTGAACACATTAACTTGTTGAACTAGGGTCTCGCGGACTGTCAAATATCACGGCTAACCCCACAAAAAGGACAATGCACACATTAACTTGTTGAACTAGGGTCTCCAGGACTGTCAAATATCAAGATATCTTGAGTCACACGCTTCTGTACACTAGCGCCTGCGTACACACATTCACCCTCTAACACCTGCGCATGCAAACACGATCATACATGCTCAGTTTCCCACGCACACGCACACACACCCTCGAACACATTTACCCCGTCCCACGTGCGCATGCTCACACTATCAACCCATTAATTATCCCTATTACAAATAACCGATCAACATGTTTATTAGGATCCTTTATTACCTAATCCTCCTCCTCACAACACATTACCTTCATTTACACACCCTCTAGAACCCGCGCCCATATTACACTTGACCTTTTTTACCTCAGTGATAGGGGACCACCTCACGTACATACCTTTTTATCCCTCATGCACCTTTTTTCCTCACATACATACCTTTTTCTCCCTCATGCACCTTTTTTACAGGAAATTACCTCACAACACATTACCTTCATTTACACACCCTCTAGAACCCGCGCCCATATTACACTTGACCTTTTTTACCACAGTGATAGGGGACCACCTCACGTACATACCTTTTTATCCCTCATGCACCTTTTTTACAGGAAACCACCTCACACCACTTTTTGTCCCTGAACCCGCGCCCATTGTCCTAGAACCCTCGCACATATTACACCTAACCTTTTTTACCCCTCACCTGACCTTTTTATCCTTCACCTGACCTTTTTTACCCCTCACCTGACCTTTTTATCCCTCACGTACCTTCCTACCGGAAACCACCTCACTCCACTTTTTGTCCCAGAACCCGCATTTCCTATCTACTAAGAATCTTTTGTTTCATTATATTCCGGTAGATATTTATTATTCGCTTTTGTATATTTTTTGGTGCATTGCACTAGACCGCCACGTATACCTGATTGAATGAATCTAAACATATCAATATCTGTAAGAAGATCCAATTCAATCTTGGTACTTTTTAACATGGCGTCCCACGATAGCTCTGGAGTAGTGAAGAACTGAGCAGGGTCTAGAGAGTATATGTTAATACATAATTCTCTGAAGTTTTCAAAGATGTCTGCCAATAGCAGAACATCAGTTTTCAAGTACAACTCTAAATAATCTTTTAGAGTTGTACATGAAAACGTGTTCCAAACATGCAGAGCATGTGTATAATATTCTTCTGAACATTCAGATTCAGTTAACTTACTGTAAAACGCTTCTCTTGGTGGTAGAGAAGTTTCTTCAAGTCTATCAACTGAACTTAAATGATCATAGGGAAACGCACCCTTTTTACGCATCAACTGAAACTGTGATTCGGACTTAAACATATTTATTGTAACGGACATTTGCGAATCATCTAGGTTAGATGCTAATTTATCTAACGAAGATGATATGAAACGGAAAGAATCTAGAAAACAAATCTCTAAATCCTTTCCATCGGAAATTGGAAGAAATTTTGAAACTGAAATGTATTGTTCTTTATTGAGGGGCACTACGTTAAGTTGTCCAGGTATATTTGCCAACTCGTTAATAAACAAGTGACAATCATGCCTAGTGAAATTAAGAAATAATACTGGTATAAAATTAGGTAATTTATATTTCAAGTTACAGGAATTGTGTGCAGCACCACTGAATTTACCTGTAAAATGGCAATGATCTCTAACTCTATCTTCTAACAGGGGTGCTGCACATATAAAACAATTCTTGCTCTCCTGAAACTCGACTTCGTCATCAAAAGACATTTGAATCGGAACATTTTTTTATAAATAGCTATCATAAATATTTGTGACATTCTCTACTAAGCTATCTATAAATGCTGAACTGGCCCTCTCACTTGTTTCTAACTTAAAGCTACTTAACTCATTATTATATGTACACTTTATATAGTATGCATATGATATAGGTAAATGTAAATTAATATCTAACATTTTGTCACTCACACTATCATTCTTCGGTTGAAGAATGGCTTCGAAATCAGCGTAGACGGCGAATGGTACCTTAACTTCCTTCTGGTAGTTCTTATAACGAAGAACTGTATTTTTTCCAGACGGTAGTTGGCACACCTTCTTGCTGCATATCTCGTGATGACGAGTGGCTGCTGCCTCACTCGTAGAATAGTTCAAACAAATATTGCAGAACCATTGTCTGCGCTTGTGGCTTCCAGTCTGTGATGTCACCAATCTATGAAGAAAATATATTTTATATATCAAATTAGTATATATGGTATATGGTAATTATAAGTACTAAAATATATATATTTAATTTTTTTTTTTTTCTATGTGTACTTACCGTGAAAGATTTCTAATCCATGTGTAGTGAGCCTTCTCATCGCTTTCCAGCAACAACATGTTGATATGATGTTGTTTGACGTCTTTGGGATAGAAGATGGGGCCGATTATATTTCCCTTTTCCAGATCATATCCAAACACTGTTATGCTGATCAATGGGTTTTTATCCATAAACTTATTAATATGTTTAGGATTTAGTGGGAACTCTAAACCTTCAAAGTTCAAAACAATATTGTTCACTTTGATTTTGTGTTCAGATATCCTTACATCATATGATGTACATCTTTCAGGATTTTGATCATTTCCCTTTATCGCAGCAATCACTGTCCATTTGAAACAGTATTCGTCATTGTTTTTGACGTTCACTATTGCTTTTTTACTACTCAAACTCTTGGGTAGTGCGATAAAGGAGGATCCTCTGATGGGTTTATATTTATTAACGTTCATTTCCAATCGGATAATGTGAGTTAATGCCCATCCACTATCCTTCTCTTGGAAATTTTCCATTCTCGAGATTATTTTCTCAACATGTTCCTTATACAATTCATGTATATCGGAATTGATAGTGAAGACTTCCATTTTTGATTGGAAAGACTTCACTTCCATGCATTCAATCTCTTGTTTTATTAAAACATATTCGGCGAAAAGCTCAAAATTCACTTTTATAGAAGTGTGAGCTTCAAGCACACCGAAGAGATGTTGAAGGAGTGCCTCGCCTGCTTCCTGCAGAAAATCATTAGGCATTATCAAGCCTGCCTTAGTATTGGTGTAGAGGTACTGAAGAATCCTTCCATTGAATAAATCAGTGTTTTTGTAAATCCTGTTATCAACAGGTTCAATAACACGTCTCTTATGCTGCTCTGTACGATTATGATGTGACCAACTTATATTATTTTGAAGAGTCACATTACAGAGCGCACAATGCTTTATATTATTCCTGCCTCCTCTGTTTAAACCCATTTCTTGTTGTTGCTGTTGTTGTTGTTGTTGTTGTTGTTGTTGTTGTTGTCGCTGTTGTTGTTGCTGATATTGTTGTTGTTGTTGTTGGTGATATTGTTGTTGATGCTGTTGTTGTTGCTTTTGTAGCTGCTGATATTGTTGTTGCTGCTGTTGTTGTTGCTGTAGTTGCTGATATTGTTGTTGCTTTGCTGTTGTAGTTGTTGTTGCTGTTGTTGGAGTTGCTGATATTGTTGTTGGAGTTGTTGTGTTGCGCTGCTGATATTGTTGTTGCTGCTGTTGTAGTTGCTGTTTTTGTTGTAGTTGCTGTTGTTGATGTTGTCGTAGTTGCTGTTGTTGTTGTTGCTGCTGTTGTTCCATGGCTGCAGCGATTTCATTTAAACCCTTGGTGGAATATACTCCGTTTAAAGCCATTTCTACACTTATAATGTTTTCACTTTTTCTATTTTTTTTTCGCTGATGTAGCAAACGCACTCTACTCAGTTTCACGTATTTTTTTATACTGATAAAAATTTGGTCACCGATCGCCTTAATATTGGGCCAACGAGCCATGCTAGAAGATGAGTATGCTATGCCCCCCATCTTAATTCACAAGAATTGTATAACATTGAATAGAAGGACAATAGGTTACAATGTTTTTGTTTACACAATTAGTATGCTTGATCATCGACACGGTTAAGGTAGCGATCAATTAGTATGCTTGAGGACACGCTTATCATAAATTATAACAATATCGTTTTCATACTCACCGACACAAAAGGGACTTGTTGAACTTGTTGAACAAGGGTCTCCCGGAGTGTCAAATATCACGGTTAACAACGCACAAAAGGAACAATGCACACATTAACTTGTTGAACAAATGTCTCCCGGACTGTCAAATATCAATAAGATATCTTGAGTCGCACGCTTCTATGCACTGGCGCCTGCGTACACACATTCACCCTCTAACACCTACGCATACAAACACGATCATACATGCTCAGTTTCCCACGCACACGCACACATACCCTCGAACACATTAACTTGTTGAACTAGGGTCTCCCGGACTGTCAAATATCACGGCTAACCCCACAAAAGGGACAATGCACACATTAACTTGTTGAACTAGGGTCTCCTGGACTGTCAAATATCAATAAGATATCTTGAGTCACACGCTTCTGTGCACTAGCGCCTGCGTACACACATTCACCCTCTAACACCTACGCATGCAAACACGATCATACATGCTCAGTTTCCCACGCACACACACACACACCCTCGAACACATTTACCCTGTGGCACGTGCACATGCAAACACGATCATCCATACTCAGTTTCACATGCTCCCCTGCATACTAATTATCCCTATTATGACCTACAAATAACCGATCCACCCAAACAACTCATCGATCCTTTATTACCTAATCCCCCTCCTCACAACCCATTGCCTTCATTTACACACCCTCATTAATTTTTTTTACCCCACTCCACTTTTTGTCCTAGAATCCGCATTCAGTTTTACCCACTCCACTTTTTGTCCTAGAATCCGCGCCCATTGTCCTAGAACCCGCGCCCATATTACACCTGACAAGTTTTACCTACGTGACAGGAGACCACCTCACGTACCTACCTTTTTACCCCTCACGTACCTACCTTTTTATCCCTTACGTACCTTTTTTACGGGAAACCATCTCACTCCACTTTTTGTCCTAGAAAATCCCTCACTCCACTTTTTGTCCCAGATCCCGCATTATATATCTACTAAGATCCTTTGGTAGGACCTGGGGTCTCAAATCCTGCACCATTCGGTGGTTATTTGAGATGATGGTAAGACCCATCGTCACCTACGCCGCTATTGTGTGGTACCTAAGGTTACGCAGGTCACTGCCATCAACAAATGCACTAAGCTGCATAGGCTGCTTTGCCTTTCTCTAACGGGTACACTTCGTACCTGTCCCACAGCAGCTATGGAATCAATTTTAAATTTGACACCGCTGCATATTCAAATTCAAGACGTCGCCGATATGAGCCTTCTTCGAATCAAGCTCCAATCTGGGCTTCTAGCTACCGAATCGGGGCATGCTAGACCTATCAATGACATTCCTTGCTTAGAGATCTGCTCCAGATCAGATTATATGAACAAAGAACTCTTCTTTGGTGCAAGGTTCAAAATTCTCATCCCGCACCGGAGGGATTGGGATGCTGGCAACCCCATCAGCGACCCTCATGGCATACACTGGTATACCGATGGGTCAAGGACTGATCAGGGGGTTGGAGCTGGGATACATGGTCCTAACTCCAAAACCTCGATTGCTATGGGCAAATGGCTCACAGTCTTTCAATCCGAGGTTCAAGCCATTGTAAAGTTAACGGTTACTAAAATTGTTCATAATTGTTTTTGAGAGAGCAGAGCTTCTTCTCTGTTATAGGTTCTTTATTAGAATAATGTTGGGTTCTGATACAATGCTTATATATCTATGTATTCTTAATTACATGTATACATACATATACATATGTATGCAGAAGGCATGCATATGTTATGTATAGCTTGACCTACTATATAGCTTGACCTACTTGAGCTGCAAAGTGCATGCTCAGCATTCTCGCGCTCCGCGATCGGCTTATGTATAAGCTTTAGATCGTATTACTTGGGCGTTAGAATGCTTATGTACAATATATTAGTACAATACAATATATTGGTAGGGTAGATATGCTACACCTCCCTTTTTAAAGAAATGACGTAATACAAGTAGTCATTTAGTTTTAGTGATTAACTATTGTGTTACAAAATATATATATTTATTTTTGAAATTATATCGATTTGTTATTTTTTTTTTTATGTACTTAATTAGTAGCAATGGTTTTGTCTCAAAGCATTCGTGTGTAATGACAAAAAAAACAATTTTTTTTTGAATATTGAATTACGTTATGTTTTGTATTATGGTTAACTTTCTTAGAAGAAAATTTTTTTTCTTGGTTTTCGGTTTTTTTTTTTTTTTGGGTTGATCAGACCTTTTCTTAAATGAAACGTTTCATTGATTATATATTTTTAACCTATCCTTATGTACTTTTTGTTTCTTCTTATTTTTATCTCTAATTATAATGTTATCTGTCTTCTATGGTTTCTACGGTATACGGAACTAAATATACTGGATCTAACTTATGACCCGCTTCATTTCTTAGTATAACTTTATCTCATATTTTTAATTCAAAATCTGAAGTTTTCTTATCGTAATTTTGTTTCCTATAAGACTTAGCTTTTTCTAACATAAGTCTAGCTCTGTTATATGCTATTTCTAATCTAAATTTTATTTCCTTAGAGTAATCTTCTACATTATATAGTGCTTCTATTCTATCTGTTTTATTAAAATCTACGAACTGTCTTGGTAATCTTCCAAAGACTAGTTCATATGGACAGTATTCATGCATGACTGATGGTGTTGTGTTGAAACAGTAAGTAAAATATTGTATCCAAACGTCCCAATCAGTTTTGTCTGCAGAAATGTATGAACGAATGTATTCATTGAATGTTCTATGACTTCGTTCTATTGTCCCTAAAGTCTGGTGATGATAAGCGGTGGATGTAAGATTTTCAATCTTCATATATTTACACATATCTAAAATTACCTTGTTTTTATACTCGGTACCCATGTCCGAAATGAACGTCTTCATTGGACCGTCCTTTAGTATAACATTTTCGAATATAGCTTTCGCGACAGTATTTGGGCTCTTGGTTGCTACTGGTATGGCTACTAGATATTTTGTTAAATCACATATTAGTGTGACGATGTATTCATTGCCATATTCTGATTTCGGTAGTGGACCAACGGTGTCCACTATCACTATATCGAAAGCATTTGTTGGGGTTTCTGTTTTAGTCATTGGGGTCTTTGTATGTGTCGTTGTTTTCGACATTTGGCATTTATGACATCTACGTATGTACTCTTTTATATGACGAGTCACATTTTTCCAATAATAGTGTCTTCTTATTTTCGCTAGCGTTCTTGTAATGCCTGTATGACGTCCTTGAATTGGATCGCCATGAAATGTAGACAGTATTGATTGTATCTCTTTTTCAGTTTGTATAATGGTCACCGGCTGGAGTAGCGTTACTGTTAATGATTTCAATTTCTTGTTGCCCATATTTTTTAAAGTATCTATGGAGATCTGGCAACCCTCTCAATTTGCCATTCACACTGATTTAAATATTTACACTCAATAGATATTAATCTGTTTAATTTATCGATATCCTTTTAATCATCGTTAAGTTCCTTCTCTTTCGATCGCAAACTGTCAAGCAGACAACACGTGCCACTGCGTAACTTTTTAAACATTTTTCATCCAAATAAATCATAAGCATCAAACAACATCCATTGCATTTAATTACATAAAGCATCTACCAAAACTATTGTTCACCACAATTGGTGACCCTCGACTATTAAACTCGCACTAAAAAACACTTGGTCCCTACAATTGGTGATCGCCGACTATTCAAACCACTGGCTCACCACAATTTGTGTCCCTCGACTTTCAAATACGCACACACTCCAAGTCAATTGATAGGCAAGATATCAAATTCGCACATCAACATAATTTCATAATAATTTTCTGACGCAATCAGAATTTACACGTGTTTCATCATACGAAGCACACACAACACTTATAAGATGGAGAACGATAGTTTTGCTGACGCACAAAATAATTCAGAACCAAGTGGATCAAATCTAAACACAATTACTAGACAGATGCCGTTTCCACAACTTCACACAATCACAAACATAGAAATGTTTTTCACCAAATTGGAAAACTGGTTTCTATTGCAAGGCATCGGTTCTCGGAAAGAGCATGAGAAGTACGCAGCAGTCATAGCGTACGCAGATCCTAAATATTTGGAGCAAGTCCACGATCTTGTCCAAAACGAACCGGAAACAAATCCATACACCACACTTAAGCAGGCTATACTAGGCAAATTCGCAGAATCGGCAATGGTTCGCCTTGAAAAGCTCGCATCTGGAATACAACTCGGTGATGGACGCCCAAGTCATTTACTCAGTCAGCTACAACGGACAAATGCCACCAACGACGAATCAGTTGTCCGTCGCTACTGGATCAAGCGCCTTCCACCTCAAGCTGGTGCCGTCATTGTAGGAATGCTCGAAAGTGCCCCGGATACAACACTATCCCAACTTTCAACAGCCGCAGACGCTGTCATGGACTCACTCACTTTTACGTCGAGTGACAACATTTCAGCTATATCACGCATGAACACCAACAATCCAAATTCTACAGACGTTCGTTTCAGCAACATAGAAAAACGTTTGGATTCTCAAGAAAAATTATTTCAGCAAATCAACAGCAAGCTTGGACAAATTCTAAGCAACAACAATAATCGACGCTCTCGCAGCAGTAGCCGATTTCAAAGCAACAGTCGCAGCAACACTCCACAGCCCAACACCAACAACAACAACAAAAATTGTTGGTATCACACCAAGTATGGCGACAAAGCACAAAACTGCCATGAGCCCTACTCATTCAACACCAATTCAAAAAACTAAGTCCAGCTGTCGAAGATCATAAAGGCAACTTCGATAGTCAGTCCGATATAGCCTTAGCACATACATCAAAACATCGGATAACAATAAACAGCATTTCCACATACAACCGACTTTTTTTACTGGATTCAAAAACAGGAAAAAATTTTCTTATTGACACAGGTGCAGACGTATCCGTTATACCAGTTCCAACTATAAACAAACGCATCGCATCATCGAACGAAAATCCTCTTTTCGCAGCGAATGGCAGTATAATCGAATCTTATGGTACAACACGCTTAACCTTGGATCTAGGATTACGTCGTCCATTTGCATGGAACTTTATCATCGCAAATGTCCGCACACCAATCATCGGATCGGATTTCTTACAGCACTACAACCTGCTTGTTGATATTAAACGGCAAAAATTGATTGACGCTCAAACATTGCTAGCTCGTAATGTTATTTGCAGCCTTCAATCTTCATTCACAATTAAAACATTCAACACAGCATGCAAATTTTCCAAACTTTTGGAGGAATTCAAATCTATCACTCAATTCGATCATACAACACCCAAACCAACCACATCTGATGTCACACACTGCATTGACACGAAACGAGCACCCACATTTTCAAAACCTCGTCGTCTTACTGACAGCAGCAAAGTCAGAGTTTGGATATCTTCTAAAAATCGGAGTATGTCGTCCTTCAAAGAGCCCATATGCATCACCCTTACATATGGTCCGTAAAGCAACAGGCGAATGGCGGCCATGTGGCGACTATAGAGCTCTCAATGCACAAACGATTCCTGATCGGTACCCTCTGCCGCACATTCAGGATTGCACACATATTTTCTATGGTAAGAAAATATTTTCCAAAATTGATCTCAATCGCGCATATCCCCAGATTCCAATTGAACCACGTGACATTCCAAAAACGGCTATAACTACCCCTTTTGGCTTATACGAATTCACGCATATGACATTTGGCTTGTGCAACGCAGCACAGACGTTTCAACGCTATATGGACGTCGCCCTCAGAGATCTCGACTTCGTTTTCGTATATTTAGATGACATCGCCGTAGCATCAAGTAACGCTGAACAACATGAAATTCATCTTCGCCAAGTTTTTGAACGACTTCAACATTACCACCTCACAATAAACGCAAGCAAATGTGCCTTCGGACAAAATTCCATCACATTTTTAGGACATCATGTCGACTCTCATGGCATCAAACCTTTGCCAGACAAAGTCAAAGCAATTGTTGATTTTCCATTACCCAAAGTTGTAAAGGAACTTCGACGCTTTCTGGCAATGATCAACTTCTACAGACGATTCAAGCGCAAAGCACTAGAACATCAAGCCCCGTTGTTGCAGTTAATTCCAGGCAATAAGAAGAACGATTCTTCTCCAATCAACTGGACAGACGAAAACATACAACATTTCCAACAGTGCAAGCATTCTCTCGCATCAGCAACCCTCCTGGTTCACTCATCTCCAGATGCAACACTTTCGCTAAGCACAGATGCTAGTGATACAGCAGTCGGACCAGTTCTTCACCAAATCGTGAATAATGAATACCAGCCAATGGGATTTTTCAGTGTAAAGCTAACAGACGCTCAGCGCAAATACAGCACGTATGATCGCGAACTTCTTGCCATCTATCTCAGCATCAAGCATTTTCGTTTTATGTTAGAAGGCAAATCATTTCATGTCCGCACTGATCACAAACCGCTTATATACGTCTTCACTCAAAGACCGGACAAGGCATCACCCAGACAACTCCGCCAATTGGACTTCATTGGTCAGTTCACAACAACCATCTTACACGTCGCTGGTGTCGAGAACACGACAGCAGACACATTGTCTCGCATAGCAGCAATCGAAAGCAACATTATCGACTACGAGCAAATAGCTTCAGCACAAAGTGATTGCCCAGAGCTTAAACAACTTTTGGAAGACAACAACACCACACTGCAACTCAAATCTGTAAACCTACCACATTCAGAAACATCAATCTTATGTGATTTTTCTACTCCTACAGCTCGACCATTTATTCCAAAGCCACTCAGGAAGAAAATCATCTGCAAACTCCACAACATCGCTCATGGAGGCATTAGATCTACAATGAAGATCATCAAACAACGTTTTATATGGCCTTCGATGCACAAGGAAATAGCCAGTTTCGTCAAACATTGCATTCCTTGTCAACGATGCAAAGTAACCCGCCATGTTCATTCACCACTTCAACACTATCAATTGACAGCACATCGTTTCGAACACATAAATTTGGACTTGATTGGTCCTTTACCCCAATCTGGTCAATTTAGATACTGTCTCACCATTATCGACCGCTACACACGGTGGCCGGAAGCTGTTCCAATTGAAGACATGCAAGCAGAGACGGAAGCCGCAGCTCTCATCAACGTCTGGATATCCCGCTTTGGAGTACCTTCCCGTATCACCACAGATCAAGGCAGACAATTCGAATCAAGACTTTTCAACGAATTGTCACGGCTCCTCGGCATCAATCATATACGTACTACTGCATATCACCCGCAAGCTAATGGAATCATTGAGCGCTGGCATCGTACTCTTAAAACAGTCATAAAGTGTCAAAACAAAATTGACTGGCCAAGCAAATTACCAATCATATTGTTAGGATTACGATCAGCATTCAAACCTGACATACAAACTACAGCAGCACAGCTTGTCTATGGATCAACACTACGACTTCCAGGACAATTTCTTCTTATGGAAAACAATGTTTTACCGCAAACTGAATTTGTAAAACATCTCGCTGAAATGATGAACGACATCCGCCCTACACAAACAGCCCATCACGATACTTCGAAACAACTAATCGACGCAACACATGTTTTTCTACGCAACGATACAGTGCGTGGATCATTACAGCCGCCTTACGATGGACCTTTCGAAGTTAAATCAAAGCATAGCAAATTCTACAATGTTCTCATCAACGGACGAGATACTACAGTATCAATCGATCGGCTCAAACCAGCGTTTATTGAGTCACATAACGAATCAACATCGCCATCATCATCGGCTGCAGCATCATCAGAAGCAGCAGCAGAATCGTCTCAACAGCCACCGAGACCACGCCGCACGATTAGACTCCCCGTTCGTTTCACAACTTGAAGTCTAGGAGGGAGTACTATGGAGATCTGGCAACCCTCTCAATTTGCCATTCACACTGATTTAAATATTTACACTCAATAGATATTAATCTGTTTAATTTATCGATATCCTTTTAATCATCGTTAAGTTCCTTCTCTTTCGATCGCAAACTGTCAAGCACACAACACGTGCCACTGCGTAACTTTTTAAACATTTTTCATCCAAATAAATCATAAGCATCAAACAACATCCATTGCATTTAATTACATAAAGCATCTACCAAAACTATTGTTCACCACAATTCTATTGAAATGGATTCAAAGATTTTTTCACTCGGTGCCAATTTGAGTTGGCTGATTTTTAGCATACCGGCTTGCATTTCAAGCCTTTGGAAGAACTGACCTAAAACTAGAATTCCATTGGTATATAAATCGTCAACATCAATTCTTGCAATAACTTTATTTCCTCGTTTTAGTAAACAAATAGATTCAGTTATTCGCAAGGTCACTACTTTTCGTACTTTATCATTTGTTATGACTTCGTGCACGTTGGGCACGTTAGATACATTTTAGATACTTTGCCTCGGCAATAGTTCCCTATTTGTCACTGTACAGTTTTTATCATGTCTTCTTTGTTGCCTGGTAGTGACTTTCAGGACTTTATGTTGCATGTCTTTGAGTTCTTTTATATGTATACACGAAAGTGCGTCTGCTACGAAATTATCTTTTCCCGTTAGGTATTCTACAGTGAAGTCATATTCTTCAAGCTCTAGTCGCATGCGAGTTAAATTAAATACTGGGATTAGTCATAGAAAATAGATACGTTAATGGTCTGTGGTCTGTTTTAATAGTGAAATGTTTGCCATAAATGTATGGTCTAAAATGGGTAATTGCCCAATGAATTGCCGCTAGTTCTTGTTCCGTTGTACTCTTATTGCTTTTCCCTTTTGTAAATGAGCGAGATGCATACGCTATTGGCAGCTGAATCCCGTCACGGTTCTGAGTTAGAAACACTCCACAAACTTGTTTACTAGTATCCGTTATAATGCAAAATTCTTTGCGAAAATCAGGATATTGTAATTTAGGGTGCATAAGTTTTGCTTGAAGGTATTCGAATGCGTTTTGACATTCGCTTGACCATTCAAAAGGAACATTCTTATTACATAATCTAGTTATGTGCCGTGAATAATCGGCGAAGTTCCTTATAAATCGACGATAATAGTTGCAGAATGCTACAAATCGTCTTGCGCTGTCCGCATCATGAGGGACAGGATAATTTCTGATGACGTCAAATTTCTTGTCATCTGGCAATACTCCTTTGTCGGTCCATTTGTGACCTAGGAATGTAACTTCATGCATGAAAAATTAACATTTTTCTGGATGCAACTTTAGGTTATATTTTCTACATACATTAAAAACATCAGTTAGGTTTTTAATCATGTGTTGTTCGGAACATCCTATCACCATTAAGTCATCGATATAAAGGAATGCCTGAGAAGGTTCTAAACCAGAGATATAGTCATCATTCTCTGAAATGAATTTGGTGCTATTTTAAGACCAAATGGTAATCGCGTGAAGCGATATGAGCCATTGCTCGTTGAGTTTTCTTCAAGTTCTATTTGATGGAAACCTGACATCAAGTCAAGGCATGAAAAGTATTTAGCTCGACCAAGTTGATCCAAAATGTCATCAATTCTTGGGAGTGGAAATTTATCAGAAAGTAGTTTTTTATTGATTTGGGGCCTAATTATAAACCAGTCTTCACTTGGTTTGAAATCTAGTTGACAATTGAATTTTTTTATAAAATCAATGCCTATTATTCCATCACATGGTATTGAAAAATTTGAGTCTACCAAATGAAATTCATATGGAATAATATATTTTGTTGTTTGAAGTTCTATTGAGGTTGTTTCTTGAGACTTTATTACACCTTGGCCTATGCCTTGGATGTTTATTATTTTTTCATCCTGAATTTTGAAGTTATCGGAATTTACTTTTAAAAGTGAGATATCTGCACTAGTATCTATGAGGAATGTTAGTTTATTTTCGGTTGAATGATTATAGAAAGTTACGAATATATTAAGACTATAATTGATGGAATGAACTTTTGCATTTATTGATTGTTTCCTAAAGGGTTCTGTGAGTTTTCCGACGTATTTTGCGCCATTCTCACATTGTTGTTATGGTTGGAGTTACTTCGGCCTCTTCCTTGGTTTTGGCCTCGTCTTCCTCCACGGATATTATAATTATTATTATTGTTATTGTTGTAATTCCTGCCTCGGTTGTAATTGTTGTGGAAGCTATTTCTACCACGATTATAACCTCGGCCTCCTCTAATATTGTTATTTGCACCTCGTTGATAATAGAGTACAGTGTTATTTTGACCTGTTATCTCCGTGCAACTGTTTACAAATTTAGAAATGGCATCATTCATGTTTATGAATGTGCGTGCTTGCATGATAAGTTTTACCTTATCAATGGAGCAATTTTGTGTCATGGCTTTTACAGCTGTTGTAGTGCTGTATTTATTTGCAAGGGATTGGCTGAGACCTTCACTGATATAGGCGCCTTCAAGGGCCTTTGTCAGTTTCTCCACCTCTTGGGTGTATTGGTTAGCAGTTTTATTATACCCTTCGACCATTGAAAATGGTCAAAAAAGGGTATACTAACTTTGTGCAAATGTATGTAACAGGCAGAAGGAGGCGTGGGAGACCCCATAAAGTATATATATTCTTGCTCAGGATCACAAGCCGAGTCGATTAAGCCATGTCTGTCTGTCTGTCCGTCTGTCCGTCTGTCTGTGTGAACGCACAGATCTCAGCTATTATAAAAGCTAGAGTTACCAAATTTGGCAGGAAGACTCCTGTGTACTATAAGCAGATCAAGTTTATTTCAAATATTAGGTGCCACGCCCACCGCCCCCACAAATCCATAATTTAATTTTTAAACTTTATTTGTAAGCGCTGTATAAAAGATACAACTTTCTGACTTTAATATATACTAAGCTGAATGAAATATCTACGTAGTGTCCAAATCACAATCCGATCGAACAATAAACACAGAAGTTATTTAAGAAATTATGAGCATAAAACCAAGTGCTTCTGTCAGCTAACAAGAGAGGCGGGCGAGGGTAGGGTATATATGCTACACCATCGAGTTCTGTTGTCGTCTTATCCTTGAGAAGGGGATCAGAGGAGCAAATATTTATATCTTCTCAGATAGCCAAGCTGCCATACTATCCCTATCCTCAAAAAGAGTAGGTTCGCGTATGGTGGCTGACTGTTGGAACTGCCTCCAGAGGCTCTCCAATAGGAACAAAGTTACCCTCCTATGGGTACCTGGACACTCCGGTTTCGAGGGCAACAAGCTAGCCGATAAACTAGCGAGGGCGGGGTCATCAGCCCCTCTGCATGGCCCCGAACCCTTCTGCGGCGTGGGGTGGTCAACCATCTCATCCCTTGTGAAAGCATGGGCGGTTAGGTTGACCGAACGCTATTGGTTCTTCCAACCAGGGATGACGCAGGCTAGATAGCTTACGAATCCCTCGGTTAAACGAAGAACAAACTTACTCTCTAGGAGAGATCTTTTTCTCCTTATTGGTTACCTTAGTGGCCACCACGTGGTGGCACAGACACAGAATGCAGGCTCTGTAGAGAGGACGACAAAACCACCAAACACATCCTGTGTGATTGTCCAGCCTTGGTATGGATTAGGAGGAAGCATCTGCACGTGGAAAGCGCAGTTCCCGAGCACATTGTCCGTTTCTTGACGAAAGACCTGTTATACTTCATTAGGGAAGCAGAACAGCTTTTATCTATGCTGGGAGACTCTCTTTTTAAAATAATAATAATAATAATCGCCATCTTATACAGATGAAATTGAAGAATTCTTAAATTCCACTCATGAAGAAATCTTCTCACAGAACGATCGGATAGTCCAAGGGCAGATGCGTGTTTGCGCGCAGAACGCCGTGGAGCTCGCAGTATTTACGCTCTCACTGCTTTAATGTTCTCAGGTGATCTAACGGGTCGAGGGACTCCAGTTCTTCGTTTTGTCGCACTTGCAGTTTGCCTGAATGTAGTGACCCATGTAACAATTGATTTGCGGTATGGGACGGGAGCCAACGGGGCTAAATTTAAGCGATTCCGAAATTCACGCTGTGTTGTAATAACCGAACATCCGCTTGAAAAGTAGGCCTCAACGGCAAAGGCACGCTCCTCACTATTCCAACGCATGATGACGACCGAACCGTGTCGGGACAAAACTTTGCAGTAGCCCCTCTTGAACGGAACCACTAGCGCTCCGCTATGACATCAACTAACTGAATGGCACGCATTTTAAAAAAGATAGTTATGCTGCCGCACCCTATAACTAATTAGTATAAAAACAATCAGAGAAAATTAGATCCTACACGGATATAAAACTTTTGACATTGCCGTTTACGTTCGTTTAACCGTTTCAATAATGTTCAAAGGGCAAACAAATATTGAGTATTTAACTATGTTTAGTGAATGCTTTATTGTATTTTAAAAGCACAGCTTTAAAACTAAAGTGGAAAACTAACATTTATCCAAAATTTCTGTATACTATACATTTATTAAGTTTCATAGTAATGAATTATATGAATAGTTTTGGAATCATGTTAACTTTTTCAATGAGTTCCAACCATTTTTTGATTAAATAATATTCTGAAACATACCCAAAACGAATTTGGTCTTGCTCATACTGCAGTTTATAGTAATTATTGCTACTCTAAACTTTTGAAAGATATCCAAAACGTAGTCGCGCTTGCTCATAAAGCATAAATGTGATTATTGTATTTGGTCCGACACGTAGAAAAGCAGGTAGAAACCCTTTATAAAATGCCATTGGACCTTGTTTAGCAGTTTTTACAGTTACATCTCCTAAACCCCTAAATTCACCGCGACCTGCATTCATATATGTTGTTTTAATGACGTCAATAGGCTGAGTCATTAAAGTTCCGACGAAACCTGTTATTGAAGCTGTCAGAAAATGTTGAGGCAGTCCCTCTTCAATATTGAGTGTTCCTTCTAGAATCTGCTTTACTTGATCATATGTCGCATTTGTCCCAATAGTTAACAAGACAGAGCGCGATACTGCTGGTACTGTTCCACGAAAGAAACTTTTAATTCCTTCTTCTTTCCAAATGCGATATAATCCATCAAATACGTGTTTGTAGCTAAAATAAAAAACGTGCTATTTTTTTTATGATAAACTTTGATTGAAGCTACTCACTTTCGTCGTTTTTCCATTGGGAGCTTAACATCATTTTGCAATCTCACTGTGACAACGTCACTAGGTACTCCAATGAAACCACCGAAAGTTCCAGCAAAAATTGCTAACTGCAATTTGGCACCCAAGTTGTTTGCATCAACAAATTTCTTTCCACTTTCGTAAAGAACAAACCGTGCTGTTGTGTAAGTAAGCTGTCGGAACCATGCCGCCGAAATTCCACTATAAAACCCAAGTAAACCTGACAAGTTATTTAAAACGTGTTAAGATTATATTTTATACGATAACACTGAAGATGCCTTATTTTTTCAGTCAGGAGAGCAAAAAGAAAAGCTACTTTCGGTATTAGTTTTATTTATTTAAATCGAGTAATTTAAATTTTTAAAGTAATTACTATTAATTAAAGCAGCACATTTTTAGTAAAAATAATGTAAATTATTTTAGAATTCATTTAATGCGGGATAAAAAACAAATGTTCCAATCAGATCAGGACAGTTAATTTTTAGTAAAGATCTTTACTTTTTACCCAACTAATTAAGAATCACTGTCGCAAGCGAAAAATAAGAGTTTTGAAAAACCTTAACAAAAACACTTACAATTACCATAAACTGTTATACGATTGCAGAGGGTATATTAGATTTACCCAGTAGTTTGCAACGATTGCAACCTTAAAAGACATTTCCGACCCTATAAAGTATATGTACTCTGAATCAGTAATACAGTAATAGGTCTGTCTCTCTATTGCAACGCAAACTATATTCTCAGTTTTAAAGCTATCCTAGTAAATGCTGCTTATTGCTTGTCGGAACGAGCCGGATCGAATCGTTATATCGTAAAGCTGTCATTTAAACTATAGGATTTTTGATATTTGTCAAAATATTGCAAATTTTTCTAAATCCAAATTTACCTATATATATTTAAATACATACAAAATTTAAAATTATAAATAACAGCCACAATAGCAACAGTCTGCCGAAATGCAGGTTTTTGTATGAAGACCAGTTTTGAATTTAGAAATAAATTATTCAATTCTTAATCATTACATTTAACTTGTATTGAAACAATCCGAACCTGTAAGGGTTTAACATTTTCGGCATGCCGAAGGTCGCCTTTCTTCCTAGTCTCCTCTGCTTTGTTACTCTTTCATTCATATTCAGACACGTGAACAGAAGCACATGTGCCTGCGATCGGAACTTTAAGTCTAAGATGACTTGAATTACTCTTGTGCTTATTATCCATAATAATAATTATATTATTCTTTAAAACAAATCCAAATCCATAGTAAAAGTCAAATTAGATTAAAAGTTATACAATTTCAAAGCCGGAATAAAATTCTCTGTCTCTATTTTCCGCAACTTAGTACAATGTGCTCACCCGTGATGAGCCGCGTAGACTACACAGTGTAGACTACGCAGTTATATATAATACTTGTCGACAATTGAGTATCGAGCATTAAACTCGACACGTGAACAATGTAGACAGCTTGATTTTATAGAAATAGAAAAAACAACAACAAAAGTTAACTCAAAAATGTTATGAAATAAAATACAAAAATAAAATGTGTACATTTCATGTGATTCCCTTTAAATTTTCAATTGCAATGTAAATTATAAAATAAATTTGATCGTTTTTGTCTGAAAATCGTAACAAAGAATATACTAATAGACAAATAATTTTCGACGTTACAGTGTCTAAACCCAAAAACGGTGCGTCGTGGCCTCTTACTGGTGCTCACATTGGAGTCTCACAAAATATCCAAAAATATTACAAAAAACACCAAACAGACTGTGTTTCCGAAATCAGTGGGGTGTTTTCTATTGATCCTTATTAAAATTTTTGCGAAAATCTCAAAATACATTTTTTAATTTAATCGCGTTAGGTAGTCAGAGGTGTCTAAGAACCACAAAATAGACCAAGGCGGGTCGGACCACATAGACAAACAAAAACATACACAGACGACAGACACACCCAAACATTTTTTAATTAGCATTCTTCAATCTTATCGATTATTAAGAAACTTAAACTAACTTAATGAATTTTTTAACAATTACGACACAGTTTCTTAAAACTGAATAAAACAGCATAATGATGTTTTATGTAACAGGTGTATCGGGACTCCTTTCTTACCACTTTGTTTATATATGTTATTAATAATCTGTGTTAATTTAATTTTTGTAGTTTGTGTCTGTAATTGTACTTTGACCAAATCTAGAGGATGAGTTACTGTAACCGCAAGGGCAGAGCATACCCCACCAGACCACCACCTCGGTGTTCGTTTGGTGTTGCTTTCACCCATTGCAATATAAATGTATTAAAAGAAAAAAAATTAATTTTCTGAATTGAAATATTCCGGAAAAAAATTTTAAATTCAATGAAAACATGTTTACTTTTCAATGAATCAATGCTAACATTTCTGTGGTATCGTAGTTACGATAGTTATCGATAAGTTCATAAATGTAACGCCATATATTATAAGTTGCAGGTGATCGGGCTGTGCTTTATGTATCGTTAAGCGCAAAGCAAAAAAACGGAGTAGATTTTGGGCTTGCTTGCAGCGCACAAACTACCCTTGCGGGCTTTTATATTCTCCGATCGTTTTTCTCTAGTTATACGTGTATATAATGCTACAGAATATTATGTCTAACTATAATTGGCACTGACAAGTTCAATTTTTTTTAAAATCCGATTCGGACGACTGGTTCCCATGGCTATGTTATAGTAGACCGATTTTGATAAATACAATTTTATATGTATATTATATATACTATAGTTATATTTGTTAAAATTTTATTAGCATATTATATATAATATAGTTATATAGAAAATTTCTGGTGTACTAATCTTGGTTGCAATACAAATTATAAAAATCAGCAATACATTGTATGGCTGCAATACGATATATCAATCTGATCAGGCTCGTACCGACTTATTAAAGCGTACAGCAATAAGAAGCATACGTACCACGCTTCATCAAGACAGATAAAAATTATTTCTCTGTTGATGCTGATTCAGAATATACTCGTATATACTTTATGAAGGCGGAGATATCTCCTAAGGTGCGTTCCAAACTCTTGGCCTTTGCAAGGGAATAATAATATAACGAGAACGAATGCTATTTTCGACATGCCGAAGGTTCTATACCGTTGCAGGTTTCCTTCAAGCTTTACGATAAAGTTACCGGATTGCAACCGTCGTATTATATAATAGTGTCGCTTAGTCAAATAGAAGATTCCCTTTCTTCTAAGGAGTATACAAAACAGATAAGCAGAGTAGAAAATATAGATAAAGCGCTTCGCACAGGACAGCTTTACCGCCCATGATTGTTTGCGCCGAAACTCGCCGCCGAAAAGTAGATAGAGTAATAGTTACATTGTACAGAAGTTAGTTGAAAATATACAAGTGAAGTGAACGCCATACGCCTCGCATTGTTTCTTTATTTTCGAATTGTTTTCTCGCGTCGGTTTGGTTTTTACTTTTTTAATGCGGCAGAGGACTGTGTGTAATTGTTCCTTTGTGAAAATAAAGATCTTTTCTATTTTTTCATAACCTCGCAATTTGCGTCACCGGCATCTCTGTATGTATGTACATATGTTGCTGCATTAGTAAGCACATACTTAATTACAGACGACTGCCACCTTCGAAGGTTTTCCATACATATACTCGTATATGTACGGAAATACAAATTACACACAGATTATCCATCCGATTCTATTTATAAACCTCTGAAACCTATATGGCATGTATGTACCTTCTCCTACCATTTTCTAACGAACAAAGGTACATACACTCTCCATACTAACTTAAATTTGTATGTTACTATATGGGTAATATATAAATTATGTATTTTTAGGCCGGCGTAATCGCGCGCGGCTATTCGAGTCTGGGTGGTCGGGCGGGCCTGCGACAATAAAAGACAAGGAGTTTATGTTAATTCTTTATTTCACAAGCCAAGCGGAGCTGTGGCGTTGGAGCACGAAATCAAACTGAAGCTACGAATACAGAAATTCAAATTAGGAGCTAAGATGAAAACGAAACACATTGTTGCGGTTTCATATTCGTAGCGGCCATGCAAATAAACAAAGTTTTCCAGCTACGTAACGACGACCGGCATAATGCTTACATTGCAGAATGCCGTCGTCGTCGTATTTCATGCGCTCGACATAGCGACGTTAACTTTAGTTAACTACTCCCCCCTCAAGATGGAGGCCGCCCTCGGCCGACCTTAACTCGGTGATCGCCACGTTCAATCGTCTGGCAGATCTCCTGGCCTTCTGGGCACGCCAGCCCACAATGGCAACGCACAACAGGAGGCAACATGATGCTGCCACGATTAGTGCCAGTCGCTGGGGGCATTCGGCATCGACCTCTTCTCTGAACCTCCGGATTGTCTCTAAGTTACGTTCATTTAGGCGATGAAAGTACGGGAGACTGAGCACGCTTTGGTGGGAGGTGACATTCAGCAGAGGGAATTTTGCTACCCCGGGTACTCTGTTCTGGACTCCGTTCTGGTTAACGTACAGGGTTCCGTTAATGACGGCACGTCGGGCGAAGGTAACAAGGTGCGTACCATGCACCCAGATTTCAGAGCCGTTATCCACTTGCACCCTGGCGGCCCTGTCGTTGATGATGACGATCCCCTCATCTACGTAGGTGATGGGATCCAGGCTGCTGGGTGGTATTTCGCAGTGCGCCGCGCCTCCGGCATGAAGTTGTCTGACGCATGAGCTGCCTGATGATAGCTGGCAGAAGGTGGCGCTGGTTGATGCAGTGCAAGCTTTAACGGTGCAAATTTCGTTGTTGCACTCTGCGATAACGCCATCGTCTAATCGTAGCATGGCTCCTTCGTGACTGACAGGGAAAATAGTAATTTTCTTACAGGCGAACTTAATTACCGGAAATTTAATGATAAAGTGTAATGCGTTACTGGATTGCAGAACCTTTACGGACGATACGGACATGAGATCCCCTATGGGGGTGTTGGTGGGCTCCTCCAGCCAAACTGATTTTAAATCTGCGTGATCGAGAATATTTGGGCTAACAATGTTCATTTTTGCAAGTGCCACGGCCAACATTAAATTTTGAAGCTCCATCATGAGCATTCTATTTCTCGCGAGCAATGTTCCATATAAATAACTGGTGTCAATTTGCGACTCTTTTGCTGTTTTGAGAATTAAGTTGACGGTGGCAGTTAGTCTATTGATTTGACTCTGGATTTTTGTATTGATTTCTATCTGCCTATTGTTCGCGTCGACCAACCGCGCCTCTAAAACCCTACTCTTCTCCAAATCACCAGCATCAGGTGTGCCGGCTACGACCTTTAGTATGGAGCACAGGAAGTCCAAGCTTCTGGCCATTCGATGGTGCGCACCCAGCGCACCCAGCGCATCCAGCAAGTCCCGGAGGTGTGCTGAATCTACGCTCAGAAGATTTCTCATGTGTGATTGCGGAAAGTGGCCGAGCAAGCCGACCGTCTCCTCAACCACACGTGCGTACTCCGAAAGATTCGCGAAGTGCCTCACATAGGCAGAATTTTCCCACACCAAGATCTGGCCGTCGACTATGGGAATATACTTGGCGCGCGAATAATCGGTGATGTGTGCCGATGCCAATGACAGATATACGAGAAGGATAAGATTGGTCCTGTGAGTGAAAGTTTAAATGGTTGATTTTTCTGTTTTTTAGACAAGGGGGAACCCAACACCAATAAAGAAAAATGGTTGAGAATATAATACGCGTGGATGGCGCTAAGCTTAGAACTACTACAACTGCGCCAAGTGGCTAAAAAATTTAAAATTAAGCGGTACGCGGACCTCGCTACCGAGCGCATCATTTTAGATTGTCCTTGTGGACCACCCTCCCCTCAATAAGGACCGTGGTCCCCATATCCGCTTCTACAGCTTTCTCCTTGCACAATGGCGTGAGCTTGTTGCCGAGTCTTCGGTTGGATTTTACCAACACCTTTTCGCCAACATCGAATATCCTATACTGCCGCGAGGCGTTTTCTTTGGCCATTAGTGCGGTTTGAGCTTTCTGGATCCTATTGTGGATCGCAACCTGTGGCTCATCAGGGTGTCTTAGGACGATGTCAGCCGGTCTCCTGTTGACGACAGAGTGAATCGACTTATTATATTGGGTAGTGGCCAACATTACTATTTCGACCGTATCACTCATGTCCTTGTCTATCTTTATGCATCTGGCTAGCTCCAGCAACGTGCTGTGGAAACGCTCCACCTGCCCGTTGGAGGTACTGTGCAGTGGTGGTGCGTTTGTAATGCTAACATCAAAGTTGTTACAAAGCATGGACACGATCGTTTGCGATTTCAACGATGGTTCGTTGTCGCAATAAATGGTTTTTGACCTTGGGAAAAAGTTCATGAGCTGAAGCAGTGCTGTCTTCAGGTCTTCAATCGTTCTCGAGGCGATGGGTTGTACGACGGCAAATTTAGAAAACTTGTCGACGCAAGTGAGGAAAAACTTTTTGTCAGTAGAGAAAATGTCTATTTGCAACATCTCCCCTGTGTGTGACGGTATCGGCGTTTAACCGAGTTCCTGCTTCCTCGGGTGCCTGTCATAGTTGGCCCTCCCACAAGTTCTGCAATTCTGTACGATCTCGTTGGCCAGCTTAGCCATTTTGGGAAAATAGTATTCCGACAATACCTGCTTTACATTTTCCTGCGCTGCTCTGTGCGCCCTATTGTGTTCAGCTGTTAAGATTTCCCTTCTTTCTTCAAATCTGAGTACGTCCACGACGCGGTTCCTGCAATTCCAGAACTTCGTGGCTGGGAACCTCCGCACTATCTCATCCTGTATCATTGCGAGCGTGTGTAAATCGCAATAGAAAGCGTTTACGCCCCTTGGGACGATTATGTCTACCAGTTCGTCTAATAAAGACTCCCTGCAGACGAAGTTGACCATGTGGCGCCTTTTATTCCCGAACAGAATAAAGGTATTCTTAGACAGGAAACGTGCTTCCTCCAGTATTATCTGGTTCTGGAAGCAGTTCAACGGCTTGTCTGTCGACTCGATTGTGTGGGTGAGAGACATCTCGCTGTGAATCGTTGCTGCACAAGATTCGGGCTCTTCTAGTTCCAGCACATTAAGCTGCAGTCTGGACAAGACTTCCGCTACCAGGTTCTCTTTACTGGGCTTGTAGAATAGTCGAGCATTGAACTCGTCTATGCGGGCCTTCCACCTCTTAATTTTGGCGTTCGGGTTTGATTCCGACACAGAAAATATTAAAGGCTGATGGTCAGTGAAGATGTTTATATCTTTCACTCCATACAAGTAATGCCGCAGTTTAGCCAGGGCCCAAATGATGGCCAATAACTCCCGCTAATTAGTCGCGTAGTTGGCTTCATTGTATTTAAGCGTCCTTGAAATCATTGTTATAGGGCGGCCCTCTTGGGACAACACCGCACCTATACCGTAGGCCGAAGCATCTGTCGTTAGATCAAATGGCTTCTTATAGTCAGGGTAGCTGAGCATGACATCTTCTGATGCCAATATATTACGCAGCTTTTGAAACGCCTCTCGCTGGGACTCAAAGAAACGCACCTGAATGTTCCTTGATCTAAGCCTACTAACTCTTCCATTTTCACCCTTTAATATGTTCGAAATGGGCCTTGCTATAGCAGCGAAGTCTTTAATGAAACATCTATAGTAGCTCGCAAGGCCCAGAAACGACCTGACTTCAAATACTGTCTTGGGCTCTGGGAATTCTTGTATGGCCTTGACTTTTTCTGGGTCCGTTGTTGCACCGTTACTGGTGACTATGAACCCAAGAAAGCTCACGCTTTTCTTAAAAAAACGCGATTTCTCGACCGATACACTCATATTCGCTTCTTGTAGGCTTTTTAACACCCACTCTACATGTTTAATGTGAGTCTCCTCGTCTTGCGAGAAGATGATTACGTCATCAACATAAACATAGCAAAATTTGCCTATTTGTTCCCGTAAGATATCATCGATTGTTCGCTGGAAGATGCTGGCTGCGTTCCTGAGGCCGAACGGCAGTCTCTTTAACTCATATGTTCCCCCGTTTACGGAGAAAGAAGTTTTTTCGTGATCACGTTCCGCTAGCACGACCTGATGATATCCGGATTTGAGATCCAGGGTCGCAAAATAGTGGGCTTTGCCCAAGTTGCTTAGTATCATCGATATATTCGGAGTGGGGTATTTGTCGGGGATAGTTCGCTCATTGAGTTTGCAAAAATCTAAGCGCTTGTTGCGATTGCCCGCCTCATCGGTGCCCTTCATATCTACTACCCATGCGGGTTCTGGTCAAAAAGTGGAGTGAGGTGGTTTCCGGTAAAAAAGGTACGTAAGGGATAAAAAGGTACGTAAGGGATAAAAAGGTCGGTATGTGAGGGGTAAAAAGATAGGTACGTGAGGTGGTCTCCTGTCACGTAGGTAAAAATGGTCAGGTGTTATATGGGCGCGGGTTCTAGGACAATGGGCGCGGGTTCTGGTGCAAAAAGTGGAGTGGGGTAATAAAAATTAATGAGGGTGTGTAAATGAATTCAATGGGTTGTGAGGAGGTGGATTAGGTAATAAAGGATCGATGAGTTGTTTGGGTGGATCGAATATTTGTAGGTCATAATAGGGATAATTAATATGCAGGGGAGCATGTGAAACTGAGTATGGATGATCGTGTTTGCATGTGCACGTGCCACAGGGTAAATGTGTTCGAGGGTGTGTGTGCGTGTGCGTGGGTAACTGAGCATGTATGATCGTGTTTGCATGCGCAGGTGTTAGAGGGTGAATGTGTGTACGCAGGCGCTAGTGCACAGAAGCGTGTGACTCAAGATATCTTATTGATATTTGACAGTCCAGGAGACCCTAGTTCAACAAGTTAATGTGTGCATTGTCCCTTTTGTGAGGTTAGCCGTGATATTTCACAGTCCGGGAGACCCTAGTTCAACAAGTTAATGTGTTCGAGGGTGTGTGTGTGCGTGGGAAACTGAGCATGTATGATCGTGTTTGTATGCGCAGGTGTTAGAGCGTTAATGTGTGTACGCAGGCGCCAGTGCATAGAAGCGTGTGACTCAAGATATCTTATTGATATTTGACAGTCCGGGAGACCCTTGTTCAACAAGTTAATGTGTGCATTGTTCCTTTTGTGCGTTGTTAACCGAGATATTTGACACTCCGGGAGACTCTAGTTCAACAAGTTCAACAAGTCCCTTTTGGCATGAAAACGATATTGTTATGATTTATGATAAGGGTGTCCTCAAGCATACTAATTGATCGCTACCTTAACCGTGTCGATGATCAAGCATACTAATTGTGTAAACAAAAACATTGTAACCTATTGTCTTTCTATTCAATGTTATACAATTCTTGTGAATTAAGATGGGGGGGCATAGTATACTCATCTTCTAGCATGGCTCGTTGGGCCAATATTAAGGCGATCGGTGACCAAATTTTTATCAGTATAAAAAAATACGTGAAACTGAGTAGAGTGCGTTTGCTACATCAGCGAAAAAAATAGAAAAAGTGAAAACATTATAAGTGTAGAAATGGCTTTAAACGGAGTATATTCCACAAAGGGTTTAAATGAAATCGCTGCAGCCATGGAACAACAGCAGCAACAACAACAACAGCAACTACGACAATATCAACAACAGCAACTACAACAAAAACAGCAACTACAATAGCAGCAGCAAGAATATCAACAACTCCAATAACAATATCAGCAACTACAACAGCAGCAGCAGCAACAACAACAACAGCAGCAGCAACAACAATATCAGCAACTACAGCCACAACAGCAACTACTGGTGAAAAAAAGAGAGGTACAATGTCGTTGATTAGATCAGATAACCATGTGCTTAAGACAAGTACAATTTCAAAAGTAGTCCTAGATAGTAAAGATGATAAAAGAGTCATAGAACCAGATTTGCATAACAAAATAGCTCATGGTCATTATAGGATACAGAAACGTAAGGCTGTGGAAGAAATAAACTTGTGTGATGCTAACATTTTAGTTTGGGATAAACAAATTGAAGAGTTAGAGAATGTTGAAAAACAAACAGTTCAACAGAAAGCACTATTAAAACGATATAAAGAAGATAAAGAGAACACAGTAGTTGATTTATTTAAAAAAAAGAATTCATTAGACAATTGTTTTGATCTCATATTTATTTGTAAAAAACGATAGAAAATAGTTATAAAATGTGTAAAATGTATATAATGTATATAATGTATAAAATATATATATAATGTATAAAATGTATAAAGTGTAAAAAATATGTTTAAAATGTGTAAAATTGTATTATGAATAAAAACAAATGTTAATAATATATAATTTGTTAAAGAATAAAACATGTGTTTGAATATATTTATAGGATTTCATTTTTATGTACCCAACTATCTTGAGAGGTGGGAAAACCAAGCCAACGTACAAACACTCTATCCCCTTTTCGCATAACGTTCAGGTAAATACAAAATGTACTCATCCAGTTCAAGAGCCAATGATTTTCCAATCCTGGTCTGCTTGCGTGTTGCTTTCACGATTGGATAGCGCACATCAGTCTCCATCTTACTTTTGCTTAAAAGTGGTTCGATATCATCCCGTTGAACTCGTTGACTGCATTCAATTCTTCCTGATTGCTCATTTTTTGTTGTAGATGTAGTTGTAGTTGTAGTTGTAGTTGTAGTTCTAGTTGTAGTTATCGTTGTTGTAGTTATAGTTGTAGTTATCGTTGTTGTAGCTAGCACCAACGAGAGTTTGTAGACATCAACAGAGAGTTTGTAGATAACAACTGAGTTCAAACAGATAGCAAGTACTGGTTTTATAGCCAGTGAGAGAACCTGTCCTATGCTCGCTTCAGTACACACCCTCGCTCTTTCCATTGGATCTTCACTAGGGCATGTTGATGCAGAGAGGGACAGAACATTCAACCCTCATTTTGTGTGAGCTCAAACATGTAGCAAGTACCGGTTTTATGAACAGTGAGAGAACACACCCTCGCTTTTCCATTGGATCTTCACTAAAACATGTCGATGAAGAGAGGGACAGAAAATTTTCTGTGTTCTCTTACTTTAAAGTTAGTAAAAAATGAAGTGCGAGATGGCCACAGTTGAATGTATTAAATTGTTTTTGTTCTCTAACATAGTTATAGTTAATATTTTTCCCCAAGTTTTTCACAACTTCTTTTGGCGGTTGTAAACTCCCAAAACTATCAAAGTGGTGTATGCTCTTTCCGTTTTTATTATAAGCTACCCAATGTGTACCATCTGATGTTGAATCATCCAAGTTGACGACACCCGATTCACGAATCCATGGGGAACATGGAAGTGAATCTCTCATAAATACACCTCTAAAATGGGAGATATGTTTTCGAGCAAACTTTTCAATATCAAAATTAGAAAGTGCTCTGTTGGGTAGCTTATCTAGTAGTTTTTTGTTTTTCCTACACCCCCTCTAAACGGATTAAGATACAATCCATAACCTTTTTTATACGGTTTAAGAAACATACCAATTCCCACATGAATACTCTCCATTTTCTTATTATGTCGATTACTCTCTTCCATCTGTTTCTTTCCTGTGTTTGCATTGGTGATTGCTTTAGCAATAGCAGCATTACCAGAAGCAAGACTACCTAGAGCGCTGAAAGCAGTTAAAATGGGAACAAGTGGTAAAAAACCTCCAATTTTCGGTACATTAATTACCCTTGGAACTTTTATGTTTCTTTTCTGACGTCCAATTGATTTACTAATTGCTTTGCGTGCAACCCTAATTGCATTCTTCAAGACTAATGGTTTCTTTTCTTTTAACGCTCGAATTCCTGATTTGATAACATATGAAATGTTCTTGATTCGCAGTTTACAACGTCTTTTCTTACTGTTCTTATTATTTGTTCCTCCCTTCTTCCTTTTTCTTATACCCATTCCAAATTTCCTTTTTGCGTTCATTATATTTGTAACAAAATATGCTGACGATTTTTCTCCTAAATTAGAATCTTTTGCATTTACACGTTCCCAAGTTTATCAACTCTTTATCAGCCTCGTGTCGTTGACTTAAGTCTTTATGCTGTGAATAAGCGATATCGTGTATTCTACAAGCCTCATCCAATTTATTTATTCCTCGATCGCCTCGTGCCAAACAGATAACTTTGTACCAGGACCACAAAAATTATAACCAGGTAGATGAGCTTCAAAAGGTAAGCCATTAATTATTTTATTTATAATACCACCACCTCGCTTCAAGTTTGAATTGTGACTGGAACAATTATAAAAGCGTTTACCAATTTTATTTGTTGTTTAATCATTGAATGAAGTAAAGTGTGTGAGTGACAATGCGTTTAATAAAACAAAAACAAGATATTTGTATTAGAAACATTGAGAGTGGTAATGACGGTCAATCACTGTCTCAAAGATTACCACGTCATAGCCCCCTCTTACCTAATACAATTAGAGCACTTGTTGTTGGACCATCCAACTGTGGTAAAACTAATCTAATGCTCGGCTTAATCGAGAGTCCAAACGGTTTAAAATTTGAGAACATTTATCTATTCTCAAAGAGTTTGTATCAACCCAAGTACGAATATTTGGAAAAACTAGTGAAACCGATAAAAGGTATGGGGTACTATACTTTCTCGGAAAATGAAACAGTTTTACCACCCAACGAAGCATTGCTTCTAAAATCATTGGGATACAAGCTTCGAGTTTAATAACAATCATACTAATATACAGAATTCATTATGATAATGAATGAAGTATTAGCTGTTCGAGAAAAAACCTACTCTGACGAATGTATATCAAAAAAAGAGTATCATACCTATTCACCATACCAACAATCATTTAAGCCTAATGATGAAATCAGAATTACAATTCAAAACCAGGACTTGTATGTACTCCCTCATGAGAGTTTTATCAATTTTCATGGTGTCATTAGTAGAGTTAACGACAATAATTCACTGGAAACTGCAAATGTTGTTACAAAACTACGAAACAATTGTATGGCATATTTTCTGGATGAAATACGTTATGAAATAAATGGTGTTGAGATTGATAGAACAAGATTTGTTGGTACTACTTCTACAATTAAGAACTATGTATCTTTGAATGAACTGGAGAGTAAGAGACTTTACAATTCTGGATGGACTGGATCTGAAGACTTTACTTCATAAAGTTATTTTGAATAATCAGTTCCACTAAAAAATTTACTTGGGTTTGCTGAAGATTTTAAGAAAGTTATATTAAACTGCAAGCATGAACAAGTACTTTTGATATCTAAAAATATGAATGAAGTTTATGATGAAGCCCACGCTGGTAATAATTTAAGACTGGAAATGTTGTGTATAACATGGAAAATTCCTCATGTAACCCCCCAGTGATTCAGCTAAAATTAAATTGTATGATATAATAAAAAGCGGTGCTAATCTTCCATTAGCATTTCTAGTGGGATAGACATGGCTCAATCGACTCGGCTTGATCCTGAGCAAGAATATTTATACTTTATGGGGTCTCTCCCCCACATATATGCCTTTCTAACATTTGTATGATATAATAAAAAGCGGTGCTAATCATCCATTAGCATTTCGTAGTTGGGATTACCTATATTAACCCTAAACTTAGTCAGGGTACACATCAAATTTGGAATGTTAAACTAGCTGCTAACCGTGAACGACCTCGATTCGCATTAATTGCGTTTAAAGAAGGAAATAAGTTTATCACAAACAATTTAACCAATCTAAAAGTCTATCTAAATTCTGAAACATATCCATATGATGATTTAAAATTAGATTTTAACAAGAATCGTTTTGCACTCCTCTATGAAATGTATTCAAAGTTTCAAAATAGTTACTATAACCGAAACGAAACTCCATTGCTTTCCCCAACCGATTTTCTAAATAAGGCTCCGATTGTTGTTGTAGATTTATCATATCAAAATGAAATGGTAAAATCTGGTCCCATTGATGTTAGGATATCAGCAGAGCTTAGTGCTACATCTAATGAAAGTGCACAGCTATATTGCATACTCTTACATGATCGGTTAGTTGAATACAACCCGTTGAATGGATTAGTTCACCGCATTGTTTAACGGATATTAACGAGAACAATCAGCAATAACAACAACAACAACAAGAATATGTGTGAAGAAATTGTATCGATTGATATTCAAGGGTTCTACGGAAACCATAAACAATTTATTTTAAAAGAAATTGGAGTGTTTTTTAGTAACGCAAACGTTAACACACTCAATTCTCATTTCATTATACATTCCCCATATGATTTTACTAAATTAAATAAGCACTTGAGAAAAACTGCTGCTTGGATGACAAAGACCTACCATAAAATTTGCTGGAATGACGGTTTGAATTACTATAGAGAAGCACAACAACATATAAGAAAAATAACTAGTGGAAAACGAGTAATTTGTAAAGGATATGAAAAAAAACTTTTTCTAAAAAACTTTCTAAAAAACTATGACATAACAGATATTTATGAACTTGGTTCTCCTTCATTAAAAGAAATGAGTGGTAACCAGTTCCCATTTTGTTCACTACATTGTACGGAAGGGGTATGTGCATTGAATAATGCTCATAAAATTTTAGACTACTTTGAGAGTTGTGAGAGAGAACATCTTTAAAAAAAAGGAGGAGAAAACAATAACAATCATTTTACAAATTTAATAAATAAAATTAATATTTTAATATCTGACTTTGGAAATATATTAACTGGAGCGGATCTACAATTTCTTATCAAGTCAAGGAACATGTTCATGAAAGTTGGAAATTTCAATATTATAAAAACACAATTTGGAGAACATTTTGAATTCTGTAAATCTTGTTATGATAATACAGAAACATGTGCTTGCTTTCACTTTGTTATTCAACAACGTGATGTTAAAAAACTTATTACATCATATAAACTACATGTCTAAAATTCTTATATATAAGCTACCTTTGTCAAATGTAAACATTAAATAAAGAAAAAGAAACATAAGAAAAACTAGTTAATTATTATGGTGGTGAAATTACTTATAAACAGGGGAAAGATTTGTGTACACACACGCACACATGCACTTACCCTCTAACACGTATGCATACAAACACGATCATGCATTTACCCTGTGGCACGTGCGCATACAAACACGATTATGCATTTGCCTTCTAACACGTGTGCATGCATGCTCACCTTTTAACCTTTAACCCTTGTTTTGGACGTGAAAAACCCTCACATTTCCCTTTAAATTCATCTATGCATTCAAACTGAGGCTCAGTTTAAAACACGACTTCGAGGAAGGAAGCAGAAGATCATAAAGCCTACAAAGCAACGAAGAAATCTAGCAACAGCAGCAACATGAACGCAATAACAATTAAGGAGTTTCTGAACCAGTATTATGATATCATTCACCATCATGATCTGAAACAGATCAAAGAAATCCAATCATACATGAAGCTGGCGGAAAAATCTCCATACCAGATGTCAATACATGGAAGTCATAGAACTTCATGTCCATGGTCTTCCAACGAGGCAACAGAAGGACCAGATACCTGTGCATGCAGCAGAGAACAATTTTTAATAAACGAGGCTGAAAAAATTATGAATCATTATAATAAACTAAGCTTAAGATTCATTTATTTAATTAGTTTATAGTCGACTAAGGTCAGTCGACTGTTTAAAAGTAAAAAAAAACAATTTATAGTTATAATTTATAATTTTAAATTACAATTAAAATCTTAGCTCTGAGAAATGAAAGAAAAAATAAATTAATTGAAATAAATTTGACTCTGGGATGAACAAAAATTAAAGAGCCGATCCAACATTTGTTGCAGAGGTTTGGGGAAAACCCAGAAAAACCCAATCAGATCAGGAGAGTTAGTGTAAGTAACCAAAGCCTAATCAAAATAGCGATTAGAATGTTCTAAGCATGCAGTTAGTTAAAAAGTGCTACTGTTACTAGAAAGAAGGTAAGTGTGTATTTAACTAGCTACTAGAAAGGTGAGTGAGGATTAGTGATTTTAAGCAAGATACAGAGTTACTGTTGTTGTTAGATACAATGTAATATAGATTATTATAGTCCGAACATAATACCCTGAAAGGCTCATGCAGGACATAATTCGAGCTACAATAGGAAAGTTTTAGAGGAAGATAATTACGGGTGACTCTACCAGGGACAGAGAAGTGTAGTCGACTAAGCAAGTCTTTATTATCAATGTCCCCTTGTATAAGGTTATTAATAAATACAACACCAAGCATAGTTCTACGATTGGCTAGGGAAGGCAGATTTAGTAACAAAAGTCTACTAGGATAGGAAGGAAGTCTTGAATTTACGTCCCAGTTAAGGCCTCGCAAGGCAAATATTAAAAAGTTTTTCTGTACGGATTCAATGCGATCCTTGTGAACTGTGTACTGAGGACTCCAGACACATGATCCATACTCCAGAATTGGACGAACAAGCGAGGTGAAAAGAGCCTTAGTTAGGTAAGGATCGTCAAACTCCTTAGACCATCTTTTAATAAAGCCGAGCACACCCATAGCTTTATTAACCATTGATGATATATGTTCGCAAAACTTGAGCTTGCGGTCCAAACGGACACCTAGATCATCAACTAAGGAAATTCTTTCGAGGGTACACCCACAAAGAGAATAAGATACGTACTTTGGACAGGCTCGTGAGAATGTCATCAGCTTGCATTTGGAGCTGTTCAGATTAAGAAGATTAGCACGACACCAAGAATAGAAACAGTCTAAGTCAGATTGAAGGCGGGAATGACAGGAGTCATCTTTAAATTGAAAACATAACTTGACATCATCAGCATACATGAGAGTACGGGAGTTAAGTATGACCGTTGGGAGGTCATTGATGAAAAGTGTAAAAAGCAGGGGACCTAAATGGCTTCCCTGGGGAACACCAGATGTGGCATGAACGGGGTAAGAAAGTTTATTCTTAAAGAGGACCCGTTGGGTTCTGTCACCCAAATAACTCCCAATCCAACTAAGAAGTTTTGGTGAGAAACCGAGGAGATTCAGTTTATGTGCAAGAAGAGAATGGTTGACTGAGTCAAATGCCTTACTGAAATCAGTATAAATGACATCGGTTTGAAGATTTTTCTGAAATCCTTCTACCACAAAGGATGTCAGCTCAAGCAAATTTGTCGTGGTAGAACGACGTTTCATGAATCCGTGTTGAAAAGGGGATATAACGGATCTGCTAAAATGTTGCAAGTGAGGAGTTATAACATTCTCGAAGAATTTAGGTATAGCCGATAATTTAGAGATACCTCTATAATTACTTGCATCAGCCTTGAGTAAAGGGATAATGAATGATTCCTTCCATATGGAAGGAAAGGAGGCGGTGTCTAAGGACAGCGAAAATAATTTGAGCAATGGCTTACATAAGGAGTTGGCACAATATCTAAGTACGCAAGCGGGGATACCATCGGGACCTGGTGAAAAGACTGGTTTAACTAAGCTAAGATCCTTAAAAAGTGAACTTTCGTTCAGTAACGGTGTGAAGATGCCATTTGAACTTGGTACACTATATGGATAAGAATGAATGCTCGGCGTAGAAGAGGAATAAGTTGTTTGAAAAAACTTAGCAAACATATCGGCCATGGCCTGATCAGTGTCCGCCTCAGCGTTATCAAACGAAAGTTTAGAAGGGAAGACTACTGACCTGCGCTTCATGTTAACAAAACTATAAAAATTTTTAGGATTCTGAAAAAACTGAAACCTACATCTGGTCAAATAGTTTTTATAACATTTCGCGTTAAGCACGGTAAAATTTGCCCGAGCACTTAGGTAGCGGGAAAAGACAAGCGGTGAGTTTTTTCTTTATATTTCTTGTATAAGCTACTCTTTAAGTTTTTTAAGCGAGACAGCTCTTTTGTAAACCAAGGGGGCTTGCTTGAGCATGTCGGATAGGATAACGGAACATCAAAAGCAGAGTTTAGGGTGTTATAAAATATATTAGTTGCAACTGACATATCAGTTGATGCATAAAAATCAGACCAATCACAATTTAAAATTAAGGAATTTAAATTTTCAAAGTCTGCTTTTTTGAAGCAGCGCACGCGATTACACGGCCTTTCATTTTTATCCAAAATACTAATACCCAAGTCGAAATTCACTTCGAAAGTGGGATGATAAGGATCTTCCGGAAGGGAAAGGGGTTGTACCCTGTCTACAATCACCTTGGAAGGATCAGAGGTGAAACATAAATCAAGCAATCTGTTCAGAGAGTTTTTGACATGATTGACCTGCGACAAAGATATGTCAAACAAACCATCTAATAGGTCATGTTGCCGGGAAGGCAAAAGGAAGTTTCCTTCAGCACTAGATGTCCAATTACATTCTGGGATATTAAAGTCGCCCAGGACTATGAAGTGATCTCTGTCTGATAACAGGTTAAAAATAGTCTTAATTGCAGACAAGTGTTGCGAGTAGACTGATAATTCCGATGACGGCGGAATATAGGAGCAGGTTATATACATGAAAAAACCGGGAAAGTGTAGTTTTACACACGTTTCAGACGACCATTTGAGACCAGTATTGGCTCGGACGGCGTCACTAACCCGCACAGTTAGGCCACAGCATTTTAAGTGACAAAAATTATCACAGAGCCAGCAACCAATATAATCCGCCGTAGGATCAGAAGAGCATAAGCAAATTGCTGCGGAACACGACACCATAGTTGTGAGAATTAATATGCCTTTAAAATGTAGGTGACAACGAAGACCAAATAGAAGACAGAGTAAAGAAATAAATTTCTTGAGAGAGCAAGAAACAGTTACAGCGCCGAACCAGGCAAGCAAGCAAGTACGACAATAAAACTGCAAAACTAGCGAGCACAACGAAGTAAACAAAACAACAACAGCTGTGGCGTTTACAACAACAGCGATACGCAGCTTACTCAGAGAGAAATATAATTTCGGAAAAGCGGGAGAGCGTGGGAATGTTAATCAAAACAGAAACGAAAAAAGGTTAGCACTAATAAAATACCGCACTAATAATTACACCACTTAGAGATATAAAAACGCAAGAATTATAAAAAAAGACAGGGAGCAAAGGCTAAACACGTCTGACCACCAAGATAGCTACTGTGATAATGACATTAGATATAGCTGATTAGATATAGCTGATTATCTGTTTATATATAGCTGATTAGCTGATTAGATATAGCTGATTAGCTGTTTATATATAGCTGATTAGCTGATTATATATAGCTGATTAGCTGTTTTAGCAGTTGTTGTTTAGCTGTTGTTATTGTTATTCTTGTGTTGGTAGCTGTTTACACATTTCAAGATTAACTATGTGCTGACGATCAATTAGTATGCTTGAAGACACGCTTATCATAAATTATAACAATATCATTTTCATACTCACCGACACAAAAGGGACTTGTTGAACTTGTTGAACAAGGGTCTCCCGGAGAAATATATCAAATATCACGGTTAACAACGCACAAAAGGAACAATGCACACATTAACTTATTGAACAAGGGTCTCCCGGACTGTCAAATATCAATAAGATATCTTGAGTCACACGCTTCTATGCACTAGCGCCTGCGTACACACATTCTAACACCTGCGCATGCAAACACGATCATACATGCTCAGTTTCCCACGCTCACGCACACACACCCTCGAACACATTTACCCTGTGGCACGTGCACATGCAAACACGATCATCCATACTCAGTTTCACATGCTCCCCTGCATAGTAATTATCCCTATTATGACCTACTAATAACCGATCCACCCAAACAACTCATCGATCCTTTATTACCTAATCCACCTCCTCACAACCCATTGAATTCATTTACACACCCTCATTAATTTTTATTACCCCACTCCACTTTTTGCACCAGAGCCCGCGTCCATTGTCCTAGAACCCGCGCCCATATTACACCAGACCATTTTTACCTACGTGACAGGAGACCACCTCACGTACCTACCTTTTTACCCCTCACATACCGACCTTTTTATCCCTTACGTACCTTTTTATCCCTTACGTACCTTTTTTACCGGAAACCACCTCACTCCACTTTTTGCACCAGAACCCGCATTCAGTTTTACCCACCCCACTTTTTGCACCAGAACCCGCATTATATATCTACTAAGCTGAATTTCGAGTTAACCGGACGGACGCCACGCAAGCACTTATGCGGTCTGATGTAATACTTGGACGTTCCGGTATCGATTAAAAAGCTCATATCCAGCCCTGCTACTCTTCGTCTGATGACGGGTAGCAGGGATCTTACCCTAAAAAATTGAGGGCGTCCGAATCGCTTCCAGCATCGTCCTCGATTTGTGCCACAGCGCCGCTGGCGGCTTCAGCGTACGAGTTCTGCCCCTGACCAGCGTCTTGGGTTACATGATTGCCCTTGGCTGCTTGTTCTTACCGTTAGTGCGATCGGACATGACCGACCGCTTGCTGATGCCAGCGGAGGCCTGGGTTGGCTGTCTAAACTTTGACAGCGAAGGGTCCCCTCCATTAGTTCTGAAGCACTGGCGCGATTTTGCTGCTCGGCATTTCGCTGGCCGGATTGGCCTTGCTGCTTGTGCTGCCTACTAAAATGTGGGTTCTTTGACCCACTTGTTTGCGCTTCTGCCTGCTGGGGTGGCTTGGCTCGCTGCTGGACACTTGCCTTGTGTTCCTTTTTCTCTACGCTCCTCGCGAAGCTGGCAGCGAACGCATATCTTTCATGGTTCGATTCTACCTCTTGCGCGAGCGCCAGAGCCGACGGCAAGGCCCTTGGCTTTGCCGAGAATAGCACATCTGTGAGACTACGCTTGAGTCCCGAAACAAACACACGTAGTGCATCTTCGCGGAACTTTTCACAGAGGCCATTTGCTAGGGCCGGCTCGTATGACATGTTGACTTTATTGGTCAACAATGTCAGTTTTTTGCCGACTTCATCAGCGTGCCCAACTCCTGTTCGATTACATGAACTGGACGTTTGTCGCTGTATGTGAAGTCGAGGAGACTTATAATCGCGTCAAAGTTAAGTATTGTGCCAAAAGAGGCCAGAACAACATCAGCGGTCCCGCTGATTTTATTTCTTATAATTATAACCGCCTGGTAGTGGCGTGAGCTGCCGTTGTATGGCCTAAAAATATGGTAGGCGAGGGCCGCCTGTCTCCATGAAACGTACGATTCATGTGCGCCTGAAAACTCGTGCAAGCATTTGACCGCATCCAATGGCTCGTCGCAGCGGATATCATTGCTTATTTCTATGGGTGCATAGGCTTGCACCTCTGGCGGCGTAACATGAGCTGCCGCCAACTGTTGAGACATTGTGTTGACTCTGTCAAGCAGGGCCTTATTTGCAGCGGCTTGCTCAGCTAAGGCAGCGGTGACAGCTGCCTGTATTACGCGTTTCAACTGGTTTGGATCCATATTTCCTGGAGTGGGGGGCGCTAAAACTGAATGTCTTGGCGCTGGAAAACGAGTAAGATTATCGCAATCAGAGTCCGAATCACTAGACCGACGGCGGGGGGTTCTATAGCGACGGAATTGTGAAGTCATATGCTTCCAATATAAATAACGAAACCTCGAACACAACGCTTGAGGACAGAGGCAATGAAGTTGCAAAGTTCCAAGGATCGTATTACGTTGAACGACAAAACAAAACGAACGAGACAAAGGCAGACGGAAAAAAAATGTGTGCGCGCGTGCATTTGATACGCTGCTTTCAATAAATGTGTTTTTATTTAAATTATTATTGCAGCCAAAAGCCAACTACTTCTCGTCAAGTTAATTCACCATTACTCTCATGAATCGTCGCGCGTGTTAAAACTTTTAGGCAAAGACACTTACAAAAGACTACTTTCATATATTTATATCTAGTTTGCAGATTTAAAAACAGCTTAAAAGAAGGTGCCCACTTACATTTTTTGGGTTGTATGGTGTAGTGTGGTTTTCTGTTGTTGTGCTGTCACTGCCTCCCGCGCTGCCGTCTCTGTTGTCCAGATAGCTTGCGCGCTGATCTGGCGATAGGTCGCTGCCCGAAGAGCTCCAGCAGCTTCGGTGAATGATGTACTTTGAATTAGTAGCGCTATTACGCACCTCGGTCAATTATAACAATTGAGAATGTTGGTGTCACTGTCACTGCCTATAGTGGCTTAGGTCAGCAATCGTTGAACGGTTCTTGTTGCTTTGTGCAACCACTGAGAACACGGCACACTTTTGCTCGCAAGTACTTCAAGCTTTTAGTATTGTCACTGTGTGGCCGTAGACTGCTCACTTGATCACATTGTCTTAGATCTATTCTTTTTTACTTCCGAGTCGTGGCCTGTTTTAGTATTCTCACTGTGTGGCCGTAGACTGCTCACTTGATCACTTTGTTTTAGATGTGTTCTTTTTTATTTTCGAGTCATGGTGTAATTACCACTGGTTGGGCGCCAATTATGTATTTTTAGGCCGGCGTAATCGCGCGCGGCTATTCGAGTCTGGGTGGTCGGGCGGGTCCGCGACAATAAAAGACAAGGAGTTTATGTTAATTCTTTATTTCACAAACCAAGCGGAGCTGTGGCGTTGGAGCATGAAATCAAACTGAAGCTACGAATACAGAAATTCAAATTAGGAGCTAAGATGAAAACGAAACACTTTGTTGCGGTTTCATATTCGTAGCGGCCATGCAAATAAACAAAGTTTGCCAGCTACGTAACGACGTCCGGCATAATGCTTACATTGCAGAATGCCGTCGTCGTCGTATTTCATGCGCTCGACATAGCGACGTTAACTTTAGTTAACTTATATGTCGGAGTCAGATGGCCAGACTCATTCATCTCCACCTCCTGTGCCTCTGGGATCGTGGCCTTGCGTTTCCTCGACATTTCGACTGCCTTCTTTTAGTGTCCGTCTTCTTGACGTCAGTTAGCAACTGTCTCGCTCTAATGCAGTGTCAGACTGAGGCTACGCAGAACAGTCAATTCTGTTGGGCTTGTGGAGAAGGCACAAGTGGGAAGAGGATGGATGAGAAAAGATAATCTCCCTATCTTTGTCACTTATTCTTTATTCGTGATGACATTTGTGGGAGCCAGTGCGAGAGAGCGGCCAGCCAAGCAGTGAGAGGGACCATTGCTCTCTCAGGCAAGCCGATGATGAGTAGTATGAAGTTGATCACCGGCAGAGACGGACGCGTGAAATAAGTTAATAAATAAACAGCCACATATAAAGTTCTACCGAAGTGAAATTAGTTTCATTTATGCGGGTTATTACAGTGGCGACGAGGTAAAAATTAAAAAAAAAAACAATTAGAAGAAATTAAAAAGTTGTATGTTAAAATATTTATGCACACATATGTACTATACTTGCATACCTCAAGAAGAAAATTTCGTTGTGTGCCGTTATTTACATGTTATCCGTCTTTCCATCCTCATTCTTCCTTCACGTTCACTGGTGCTGTTATTGTTTTTTTTTTTTTTGAGTATGAAAAAGGAAAGCAACAGTGGCACCGATGAGCGAGCTCGAAAAAGCGTCGAATGAGTGGAAATGTTTAAAAAGGAAAGAGAAAATAAGAGAGAGTGTAAAAAGAACATACGTGAAAGGTACATGTGTTGGCACACATAATGTGCGTGCAAGAGCGTAAGAGGCATAAGAAGATATTCAACGCACACACGCAAATACAGCTTAAAAACAAAAAAAAAAGAGAAAGAGAAGAATCAAGCTGACTTCGAGTCGGGGCCTATACTGAGAGTATGTGGTGATTGAAAACAAACGAGAGCAACAGTCGCGCAAAACGCGACAGTGGGATACCCTTCGACCTATGTTCCCGTGTAGTTTAATTTGTTAAATTTATACACATATGCATATGCACATGCTTTGAAATTAATCCCGACAGATGGCGCTCGCGCTTCGCGCTTGCCCGCCTCCCTTGTTAGCGTACAGAAGCACTTGGTTTTATGCTCATACTTTCTTAAATAACTTCTGAATTTATTGTTCGATCGGATTGTAATTTGGACACTACGTAGATATTTCATTCAGCTTAGTATATGTTAAAGTCAGAAAGTTGTATCTTTTATACAGAGCTTACAAATTAAGTTTAAATATTCAATTATTGATTTGTGGGGGCGGTGGGCGTGGTACCTAACATTTGTAATAAACTTGATCTGCTTATAGTACACAGGAGTCTTCCTGCAAAATTTGGTAACTCTAGCTTTTATAATAGCTGAGATCTGTGCGTTCACACAGACAGACGGACAGACGGACAGTCGGACAGACGGACAGACGGACAGACAGACAGACATGGCTCAATCGACTCGGCTTGTGATCCTGAGCAAGAATATATATACTTTGTGGGGTCTGCCACGCCTCCTTCTGCCTGTTACATACATTTGCACAAAGTTAGTATACCCTTTTTTGACCATTTTCAATGGTCGAAGGGTATAAAAAAAAAGAATAAATTAAAGCTGACTACAAAGTCAGGGCCAGTACTACTAGTATATGGCGATTGGGAAAAAAATATGACTGTAAGTCAGGGCCAGTACCATGAGTATGTGGCGAATGTATATATACATATAAGTTATGAACTCTCTTTAAGTATCTTTCCCCTACTGACCGCCGCTCTTATACGCGCTCCCCCCTCTGGATGCAAACGCCGCATTAAGCACTGGAGCCGGAGCTCTGGAGAGAACCAGCACCGATGCTATGGAGACCTGGCAAACCTTGAATTTGCCAATCACATTTACTTAAATCTTAATTTGCTAGATATTAATCTGTAATCGATATCCTGGGAATCATCGCTAGTTTTTTCTTTCTATCGCCTACTGTCATCCACTTTCTTTTTTTCTCCATCACCTACTGTCAGCCACATTGGACGTGCAGCTCTTAAAATCACAACCGTAATCCGAATAAATCCCTACTCTGGTTAACCATCAATTGTTAAAATTAATTAGAAAGTCAATGAAAACGGTTCTTTAACACAACCCTTGACTTCACTTACCTACCTAGGGAACCTATCTACAGAACAAGTCGACGACACACAAGAACACTTGGAGTGCTCCATATACTTACTAGGTGAGGTATGCGGCTACGGGAGCCGTAGCAACACAAGCAAGAAATAGTCTTGCTTAACTGGCACCCGAGCAGTCAGAATTCTGACTACCGGCAATGGTTACCAACTTAACGCAATAAAAATTAAAAAAAAATGGAAAAAAATAAAAAAAAAAAAAAAATAAAGGAAAAAGTGAACCACGAAATGTGGTAAAACAAGATAACGACAAGTGACAAAGTGGCAGTGATGTGATAGTGGAACTAAGAAAGTAAGAAAACGACCACCCGCCGGTGAGAATGCCGCTACAACCTGTAGTGGGAGAAACATTCTGCACGGGCGCAAAAAGTCGTATATAACAAAACAAAAGACCACCCGCCGCAGCGTTAACGCCGTCTCCGTCCAGGAGCGGGGCATATTTTACGCGGGCGCAAAGTGTCTACTTCAAATATAGAAAAAATGACCCATGTAGCAACCCACTGCGGCGATTTGTCTACAGCCCCTGTAACCCATTCGCGAGTGCAAAGTTCATAACGTCAAACTGATACTTAAATGAAGCAAGAAGAATAACTTCGTCAATAATAAAATAAACTGTGAATTGTGATTAAGGCGTGTTGTAATCTGCTGGATAGGCTGAGCGGTGCGGAGGCATCCGAAAAAGCTGCCCAGTGGATTGTGTGGCAACCGTACCTTAGTAGGCTAAGGCCAAAAAGGAAAAATACGGACCACCGTGCCCAGTGCTAAGTTCAACTCAACACAAAACTCGCCCGTCACTGTCGCCATATATTGAATTAATTAAAATCGAAAAAAAAACAAGCGAAAAAGCTAAAAAACCATTGCCTGCAATTAAACTAAACTAAATTCTTTTTCTTCCTTCAGATATTAAGAAAGAAACAACACACGTTTAACACCTCAACACACTCACACAAGGACCAACACAAATCGTCGTGTGAGTGCTGTAAGGTTTTGAAGTACGAGAGGCATCTCAATAAACCACTTCTCCAACCGACACCTATGCCAAGGTACCCGTGTGAAATTCTTCACATCGATATCTCCACTTTGGAGAAGATTTACTTGAGCTGTATAGACAAATTCACCAAATTTGCCCTCTTCCCTCTCGAATCGAATCCTCCATTCATTTACGGGAAAAACTAGTTGAAGTACTTCATTACTTTACCGTTCCAAGGGTACTGGTCTCTGATAATGAGAGAGGCCTTCTGTGCCCGACTGTTTTGAATTACTTGCGTACGTTGGGTATTGGTCTCTACAACACACCGACCCAGAAAAGCGAAGTCAATGGCCAAGTCGAGAGGTTTCATTCTACCTTTCTTGAGATTTACCGATGTTTGAAGTGCGAACACCCTGGCTTCAAATTAAATGAATTGGTTGCCATTGCAGTGGATAGGTACAACAATTCTATCCACTCGGTGACTAATAATAAGCCAGCGGACCTGTTTTTTTACCGCTCGGCCAGAATCAACTACCAGAGTCTAACTAACTTCAGAACTAAGGTTCTCGAGGACGTTAGAGGTCTAATAGAATATCGACAAGAGCTCGCAAACACGGCTCATAATAAAACAAGGTCTGAGCCTATCTCATACAACGAGGGCGACAAAATATTCGTTGCCAATAAACAAATAAAAACAAAGGAGAAACAACGTTTCAAAGCTGAGGAGATTGCCGAGGATAGAAATGTGACAGTAAAGACCAAGACAGGCAAGATCTTCCATAAGTCAGACCTACGGAACTGAAATGGCACATTTGTGTGCGTTTCACACGCTTTCCTTACACGACCTTGATTATACACTTTAAAAACACTTTACCATAATTCACGCACACTTACAAAACAAAACACAAACATTTCTTAACATTCACGCACTTAATCCCTTACCTCTAAGCTAATTCTAACACCATAAAAAAGAATATTACTCATAAGGCTACTCTCTAACCAATATTGCAACTATCAATGTCGCCCATATGGTGGGAGCTGCGGACATCTTTAAATATGAGGCTCCGCTCGTCCCTCTGCAAATGGGCAACGTCTGGCGTGTTAACGGCCAGTTCAAACTGGCACATGTAATCGACTTGGGAACGCTTGAGTCGCTGATCCAGGAGGCTCGACGCGAGGCGGTGCAGCTAACGGTTCCCAGGATTGCAGCGCTGGTGGCGCACTACTTGGAGGAGTCAGAAGAGGGCCTGTCAAGACTGACGGGTACACAACGTGGACGTCGATCTCTGGACTGGATTGGGTCCGCCTGGAAGTGGATTGCAGGCACACCGGATGTGTCGGACTGCGACGCATTCTTCATGCCCAGGAAAATGTCGTAAAATCGGCTAACCAACAAGTGCGGATAAACGCTGGACTATTTGATGGCTCACACGAGTCCCTGAGGCAACTGAACGAGGCTACTGCGATCGACGATTGCCATCGACGGAGATGGCACGGCTACGATCCTATTGCACAAGGCCTTGATCATCGATAGTCAGGTCGGCGAGCTGACTCAAGCGTGCCAGTGGGCTAAGTCAGGGATCATCAACTCCCGCTTACTGGACCACGAGGAGGTACAGGCGATACAGAATGCAGTCGAAGCACCCACAACTTGGCTGGAACCTTCATAGTCCAGTTCGCTAATGTGACAATTAGTGTGGCTGGAATAACCTATACGAGCTACTCATCGAGCCACTTCATCGTTATGACTACAGTCACCGCCACCGGGTACGCGCCTTCGCTCCACTACGTGCATGACACTTTTTGGGATATCCGAGAGGGTTTCTTCTTCCTTCCTTCTGGAGGCATTGGTCGCTTTCGTTGTCGGAGTGGTTCTCTACACCATATGGCGAAAGCTGACATCGACCAAGGGCATCCCTGTCGTGACAAACAGCACCCCGGACCCGGAGACGTTAGGCGCTGGCAGGGCACCCAAAGCCCTATAACCCGCGGGACGCAGATCTTGAGGGGGGAGGAGTTATGAACTCTCTTTAAGTATCTTTCCCCTACTGACCGCCGCTCTTACAGGCGCTCCCCCCGCTGGATGCAAACGCCGCATTCAGCACTGGAGCCGGAGCTCTGTAGAGAACCAGCACCGATGCTAGAAGGCATTTATGGAGACCTGGCAAACCTTGAATTTGCCAATCACATTTACTTCAATCTTAATTTGCTAGATATTAATCTGTAATCGATATCCTGGGAATCATCGCTAGTTTTTTCTTTCTATCGCCTACTGTCATCCACTTTCTTTTTTTCTCAACCGTAATCCGAATAAATCCCTACTCTGGTTAACCATCAATTGTTAAAATTAATTAGAAAGTCAATGAAAACGGTTCTTTAACACAACTTCATTTGGGGAACCTATCTACAGAACAAGTCGACGACACACAAGAACACTTGGAGTGCTCCATATACTTACTAGGTGACGTATGCGGCTACGGGAGCCGTAGCAACACAATCAAGAAATACTCTTGCTTAACTTATATAATATGTATTACATATATAAATATTTATGACTGAATCTTAAATCACGATCTGACTAAGTCAGAGGCAGTTTGCCAGTAATAACGATATTGCATTTAATTTCAGGTACACTGATAACAATGGCTGAAAATGTAATCAAGCCATTTCTCTGTGAGACTATTGACAAGTCTCTCTTACGTATCGAGTGGGAGAAGTGGCTAAGAGCCTTCGAAATTAATCTCATAGCTGAGGAAATTGACACAGCTATTCCGAAAAGAAGTAAACTACTTCATCTAGGAGGACCACAACTTCAGACGGTAGCGTTCACATTACCCGATGCGGTGTTAGAAAATGCCAAAGATAACGATATAGATATATACAAGGTCCTTGTTGAAAAATTATATGCATACTTCTAGACAAAGCAGAACTCCAGTTTTGAAAGGCATCTGTTTAGGAATCTCTGTCCATCAGAAAGAGAGACTTTTGCTAAATTTGTATTAAGGCTACGCCACCAAATTCAGAAGTGTAATTTTGGGGCTACTAAAGCAGAAGTCGAGGAGATTTATCTAAAGGACAAAATAATTGACAGCTGGGCCGGAGTAGATCTTAAAAAGAAATTGTTGGGAAAAGAATACAATTTGTCTCAAATGATAGATGCCTGTCAAGTCGATGAGGAAATTAATAAACAATCGGAAATGATGCGATCAAGCCCAGAATTGGGGACAAGTAAAAACCTGAAGCCGAGGGTATAAGAAAAATCTCAACAGGGATCATGAACTTTAATAAATCCATCGAATGCAGTAGATGTGTCCGTAAAGGCCACGACAGTAACAGTTCTTTATGCCTAGCCAAAAATCAAAAGTGCAACAAGTGCACACGAATTGGTAATTTCGCCATTAAATGCAGAACAAACTTAAAACGCGAAAGACCACAATGTCATAATGAAATCTCTAAACGTCAGCGCACCAAGGTACGTCGGGTAGAGGGAGAACGCGATCTGAAACCTGGAGAGAGTTGTTTTAAAATTCAGAGTGATGAGGAGGATGAATTTATTAAATGTCGAGTTGGTGGGCGCGAAGTTTCCCTAGTAATCGACTCGGGCTCCAAATTCAATCTGATAAGCCCAAAAGACTCATATCTCCAGACAGGAAACGCAGTTTTATTCAACGTTCGACCAAATTCAAATAATAAATTTAGAGGATATGCTTCACACGAATTGCTTCATTTAATTTGTGTGTTCGAAGCCCCTATATCAATTGGCTTGAACCCTGAGGTGATGGCTTCGTTTTTTGTAATAAAAAACGGAACACAATCACTGCTGGTAAAAGACACGGCACTGGAACTTAATGTTTTACGCCTGGGACTGGAAGTTAAGAAAATCGATTTAGTAACTCCGTTTCCAAAATGGAAGGGGCCGCCGGTAAAATTATCAATTGATACAAATATCAAACCGACCAATCAGCAACCAATTAGAAGGATACCAATTGCACTTGAGGATAAAGTAATTGCGAAACTGGAAGAGGCTGTTGCCTTTGATATAATCGAACCAGTAATAGGGCATTCTTCCTGGATATCACCCATGGTCATAGCGTTTAAAGAAAATGGCGACTTAAGGATATGCATAGACATGCGGCTTGCTAATAAGACAATCTTAAGGGAAAATCATCCGCTGCCTGTATTTGAATCGTTTATGACGAAACTAAGGGGCGCACAATACTTCACCCGCTTAGACCTAAAAAGCGCATATCATCAATTGGAGCTAGACGAATCCAGCCGATACATAACCACTTTCATTACACCCCTGGGTTTGTTCAGGTACAAAAGATTAATGTTTGGACATCATTATTTTTGGAACAAATGATCACGACGACGCCGGTCAGAAGTAAATAACGTAATTTTGAATGAGGGAAAATGTATTTGGAAAACACAACAAGTTAAATTTCTGGGACACGTACTATCGGAAAAAAGCGTCGAAGTAGACCCGGAGAAGGTGACAACGATCCTCTCATTCAGACATCCCAAAACCAAAGAGGAAACACGCAGTTTTTTGGGACTTGTTACATATGTTGGGAAATTTATTCCCGATTTGGCCAATTGTACTGATCCGTTAAGACGGTTGCTAAAAAAAGAAAGCAAATTTAACTGGAGCGATATAGAAACAAAAGCTTTTGAAGACTTAAAGCAGCATTTGGCGAAAATTCCAGGTTTATCATATTTCGACCCGAATAATAAGACACGCCTTATAGCAGATGCAAGTCCAGTTGCTCTAGGAGCAGTACTATTGCAATTCGACACAGCCGGTGAACCAAAGATCATTTCATTTGCAAGTCGCAGCCTATCGGACGTAGAGAAACGGTACTCGCAGACCGAAAAAGAAAGCTTAGCACTTGTTTGGGCAGTTGAAAAGTTCTATTTTTATTTAGCTGGCCTGGAATTCGAATTGGTCACTGACCACAACCTGTTAGAAACCATCTTCAAGCCAACTTCTAAACCTCCGGCGCGAATTGAGTGATGGCTTTTACGCTTACAAGCCTTTAAATTCAAAGTCACCTATAGAGCGGGTAAGGAAAATATTTCAGATGCCCTGTCCCGACTATGCGATTTTCCAAACCGAATGCTGGCGCCAAACCGAATTTAACCTATTTCGGGTTGTTGAATACACAGTCCCAACATCATTAACTATTTCGGAAATCGCACAAGAGAGCGCAGCCGATGAGGAAATCGTGGACGCGATGACTTGTTTAGATTTGAACGTGTGGGATACTGGTATATCAAACAGTTTCTACCCATTTCGTTTTGAGCTTTCAATGCTCGGGAAAATTTTGTTGAGAGGCACACGGTTAATTATTCCTAAAGGACTACGCAAAAGAGTTCTAGAATCGGCTCATGAAGGACACCCTGGCGAGTCGGCCATGAAGCGACGATTGAGAGTTAAGGTGTGGTGGCCGCATATCGATCGAGATGCTGAAAACTTTGTAAAAACATGCAAAGATTGCATGCTTGTTTCTCAACCACCACGTCCAGCTCCGATGCAAAGAACAGCTTTTCCAACGAGCCCATGGAGTTCTATAGCTAGTGATCTACTAGGTCCACTTCCCAACGTAAAATAAGTTCTCGTGTTTATCGACTATTTTTTCAGGTACATGGAACTAAAATTCTTACAGTCCATATCGTCCGAGTCAATTATCGGGGCCATGAAAGAAATATTTTGCCGACTGGGTTTCCCAAAGTATCTAAGGACGGATAACGGAAGACAATATATTAGTTCAGTTTTCGAATAGTACCGCAACACGAATGGCATTACACTTATAAGGACCCCTCCATATTGGCCTCAAGCGAACGGTGAGGTCGAGAATATGAATCGATCATTAGTAAAGAGACTAAAAATTGCACATCTGAATAGGAAAATTTTCAACAAAAGATTCAGGATTTCATGCTAATGCATAATGTCACCCCACATAGCACAACAGGGACCTCTCCTTCAGGACTTAAGTTCAATCGTATGATTCGAAACAAAATTCCTAACATCCAAGACATTTTGGGCGAAGTCCACGATTCAAGAGAAAAAGATAATGATTGTATGCAAAAACATAAGGGAAAAGTAGATGCAGAAAAACGGAGAGGGGTGAAAGAGGTAGATATTGAAGTTGGCGATCAGGTGTTAATGAAGAATGTTGTTTTTCCAAACAAGTTAACACCCAACTATGACACAACCACATATGAAGTTTTAGGACGTAAGGGTAACATTGTTAAGATTTCAAGTAGGGGAAAGACAATCATCAGAGATGCTAGCCATCTTAAAAAGATTCCAGACACTAGGAAAAGTATAGACCTTCTGGACTTATCGTCAACAGGCACGGAGGTAGAGGTTCCACCTCAACACCTGTAGTGTGCCAAAGTTGATCAGCAGCTGTTGAAACTCCTCTGCACACTTTCTGTTAAGAATTAACAGAGGGCGAATTCAAAACAGCTGTAATGCAAAACGGCGCTCTCAATTCCTCTCGCGGAAGAATGGTGCCAAAACAGAATCAAGAATATCACACCATTAAACAGTTAGCTAATGCAGTTAGAGTTGCTTCGAGAATTTTCGACAGCGCCTCCTTTCGTCTATAAATAGATGCTGAACGCGCATTTCTGCACAATAATTGGCGCCGAAGCTAAGCATCACGCAGCGAAAATATATATGTATATGTATATATATTTATCGAAAATAAAATACGAGTGGCAAAATAAATTGTAAGTCCACATATTCTTGTTAAATTACCTATACTCACCCCGCAAAATAATAATATATGCCAAAGGCATCTCGGAATCGGAATCATATTCATATAATAATAGCCAGTGTAGAAAGTTTAATAAAAAGGTGATATTACTGTCAAATCACGTGCAAATTGTAAACTCATTGTCAGATACCCGTAAGATTGGTCAACTTGGTGTCCAATAAGCGTGGGTCTGCGACGTAGTGGACGCAAACACATTTTTCGGAGTATCGCTACATTTGCTCATGTATGAGTACGCTGCAACTCTTCACACAGTGAGACTACTTGCACCACTGCGTTAGACTTTTCGCACCGCGTGGCTGCACCTAACGTTTTTGCGTATGGTGTTGAAGTGCCCAATGCAGATTTCGATCGACGTGCAACGCACGCCCAGGTGACATGGCACTGCCATAAAATCTAGATCTTTCGTCTAAATGAAATATCTCTAAATATTATAGTTTGACAATAGTATTAATTAATTTGTATTTCCTATAACTAGCATAAACATGGTAAAAATGTGCGCATGAGGAATTATCACAATCATCTATAATTTTCCATACACATCACACATGAATCTACCATAATCATTTTAAGTATTTTTGGCAACAGCGACAGCTCAACAGCTCCTGCATCGAAGGGCCCTACGACAGCATGAAGCGGATTTTGTGAGTGAGTAAGATACTTAAAAACCCCGTATGTATAAACAATAATGATTATGGACAGTCAATTACGTCCACGTACCGTCATGTGATAGAAAGTACAATTTACGACTATATGTCTAAAAATAATGATCTGAATTAGTTCCCCGTGCGCATAGAAATATTCTGAACATCTTAAATTTCTAAATACTTGGTGAAACCCAAGTAATGTCTTATCTTGAAATCGAAATTAAAATTTGTAATAAATGAAGTTTGTAAGCATCATGAATAACAAAACTCCCGTTTAATCGTCTCTTTATGGTTCGTCGCAGGAACAATAGGTATGTGATAGTTCAGCAGCCACAGTAAATAATATGTAGATTATACAAGGGGTGACCGAAACCATACAATGGCGTCACCAAGGCAGGGTGGGTAAAGAAGGGAGCACGTGTGACATCTAGTGCATCCCAATATCCCTATTTCGAAATCAGTCACCCATAAACCAGTCCATTGATCAAACCGACTTACATAAAACCTCCTTTTATTTTATCATCTAGTTAGAGAAGTAAAAGTGCACTTAATTTTTATTCTTTTGAGGCCGTAGGACCAGATTAGGAAAGAACCCCGCCCCATCCGGCGAGCAGAAAGCCCGGAGCAAGAAGTGCACGAAGCCTAGTCAGTCATACACAAGTTGAATTTCCTTTCGATGAGAAGCCCGAGTATTACGTAGTAGTACTCGGTCAAAGACGTTTCAACGCGCACACTACATAAAAGAAAAATGGCACCCAACGTTAAGGCCCGAACGAGATGTTACCACCATCAGAGATAATCTCTTTTATCAATTATGAGAATAATTGGCATCTAACCCAAAAGGCTAGATGACACAACATCTTCATTGTCAATTAAACGAATAATTGTTGCCTAGAAGAAGAGATATTGGTGTAAGCATCGTTGCAAAGGCTCCAATACAAATTGCGAGTATATCATCGGCACCCAGAACAATAAGCCATGAAAAGCAATTAGTATCAAATATATAAAAAGAAGCAAACGACAGCATAAGCAATAATAAGACCCTATTGCAAGAAAGCTTCACGTTCACATTCATATATTAATCCATCCACTATAAATTACATTTTTGAAACAACAAACCAAAACGAGTGTTAAAGCTTATAGATCAGATGTATCCATAGTATGGAACAGCGATCACAATTCTGCTAAAAGGATTGATCGACCTGCATGGACTGCATGATCACGAGTAGCTTTAATCTTTAATTCTCGATTTTGTAAAACGGATGCTGCAATTTACCAATATATGAGAGTGCGAATGGAACTTTGATTTCTGGAATAGCGAATAGTAGCTGGTAATTAACTAGCGTTCGACCAAATCAAACCCATTTTTAGCTGTCATATCTTTTTGATTAATTTAACGGTCCGCAAAATAAACACTGTCAATTGATTTCCCTAGAATCGGAAAAGGAATCGCGAGCAACTATAGTATATTCAATGGAAGCTCGACGTTTACAATTCAAAGGAATCAATTTCAGTACCATAGTATTCTTTTAAGCGAACAAATAGTGACTTTTTGACGAATAGGATTATTCACTGGCCTGAACGAAAACATCCTTTTGGGAAAGCGACGAACCAAAAATTTAATGAAATTATTATAAACCATTATAAAATTATAAACTTAGCAAAATGTCTGTTAGGCACAGCCACGAAGATTTAAGCGACACCTTGCAGCAGCAAGACCCATTTTGTGGAAGTTGTCACGAACCTATGAATTCTAAAGAATTAACGGCAGTCTTACCATGCAAGCATGAATTTCACAATCAATGTATATTACGATCTCTCCAAAACAATAGAACCCGTCCGGTTTGTAAGAATCCGTTAGACAATTGTCGCTATCGAATAACAATTTGGCAGCTGAATTAGATGCAGCTGAACAAGCACGTGAATTAATAACGCTTGGTCTTAATGATAACCAAGGCAACGTTAATACTTCTATAGGAAACCGATCAGTAGGTAGAAACCGTAGAGGAGGTACTCCTCGACGCGGAATGTCAACCAAGTCCACTAATAGAAATAGTCAGAACCAACACTGCACCATCAATAATAACAGTAACAGTCAAAAACCTTTGAATGCAGTACCCAACCAGACAACAAGTACGGTCCATTTTGATTCATTGTTACAAAACGCTTTGCGAATTCAACAGCAGCAGATTATGCAAAATGTCACAGCGTTAATACAAAATCAATTAGCGAATATCCATATACAAAAGGAGCAGCACATCTCACCTCCACCCATTGCGAGCGTTGATCTCCCTCGTAGCGTTAACATGAATCAGAGTCAAAATGACAGTAGTAATCGATCCTTGAATAACAGTACCTTAATACCGCCAGAAAAAGTGTCGAACATTATCCAGAACTGGCATATAAAGTTCGATGGTTCCAAAAGTGGCTTGGCTACGGAAGATTTTCTATATAGAGTACGCTCTATGACAAACCAGAACTTATACGGTAATCACAGCCTACTGTGTGACCATTTGCATCTACTTTTGGTAGGCAAGGCTAACGAATGGTTCTGGAAATTCCACAAAACATATCCACATTTTACTTGGAATACATTTTGTGTAGAGTTTAGGAAGAAATTTGAGGACATTGAAACAGATATGGATATTTGGGAATCCATAAACTCTAGGCGACAAGGTGAAAAAGAATCCTTTGAAGAATTTCAATTTGAAGTCGAGAAACTTGTTACTCGGTTAAGAAATCCCATACAAGAAGAATCTCTAGTGCGACTCTTAATTCGGCATTCCAAACCGTCTCTTCGCTACGAGCTAATGCACTTGAACATACTTACATGAGCAATTCTGTAAACAGAACAGAACACAACCATCTAGATTCAATAGACCTTTTGTTTCCGAGCTAGATGACACTTCAGAAGTAGCTGCTATGCAGCACAAAAGCATCAAATGTTGGAACTGTGGCAAATCTGGGCATCGTTATGACATTTGTTTTGAGCCACGTTCTATTTTTTGTTACGGCTGTGGTAAGAAGGACACTTACAAGCCAAACTGCCTATCATGCAATCCTTCGGAAAACCCTCCGTCGGATGCGCGGAAGATTCCGGCGCATCCGACCCATTAAAACTTAATAACGCAATTCAGACTGCAATTCCATCGCAAAGTCTGACCAGTCAGAAATATTCTGATAATAAAGACCAAACCTCATCGTATAGACGTCTACCTTTTCATGCTCGATACGCAAACTATCTGTCAGCACGACAGCGTATATTTGGTAAAATTGACAGTTTAGACAGGAAACCTAAAAGCAGTCGTTCCACACTACGCATGCGATGATTTTGGAAGAAAGTTCGCTCGTGTCGTAAAAAGCTAGTAGAGTCTATATTTACCAATTCAGACAACCGTTTGTACACCGAAATAAATATAGAAGATAAGGAATACATAGCTCTTCTTGATTCAGGTGCAACCCTTTGTTGTCTCGGAGGCAAAGCCGCCACTCAACTGTTAATGCACCCAAAAACAAAAAGATGCTCCGGTCGTATTAGAACAGCCAATAACGCAGAATGTCCAGTTTTAGGCATGCTAACAACTAATGTCAAATATCAAGGCATAAGTAAGACAATTGAATTTTACATTATCCCTGATCTAAAACAAGATGTTTATCTTGGAATTGATTTTTGGCGCGACTTTGGTCTTCTTAAGAATATCATGAGAACTTCTAACAGCATATCAGAACTAGATGTTGGAAAAGACAACAACTTAGACGATCCACCAAAAATGCATATTCTTTCCGAACAACAGCAGCGAGAATTAGTCATTCTTAGAATTAGTCATTCTTAGACTTAGTCATTCAAAAACTTCCCTCCTACGAGAAAGAAGGACTAGGTCGAACACAGGTTATCGAACACAGTATCGATGTCGGGGAATTCAAGCCCATAAAACAACGACACTGGCCCGTTTCACCGGCTAGGGAGAAACTCATGTTCGCTGAGATAGATAATATGTTGGCCATGAATGTTATCGAGCTATCGAATAGTCCATGGAGCAGCAATTGTGTTTTAGTACAAAAAGGAAGCAAGACTCGATTGTGTCTCGATTCACGCGAGGTAAACAAACACACACGGAAAGATGCATATCCACTTCCCCATGTGGATGGTATCTTGAGTCGTCTTCCTCCAGCCCGCTATATTACTGGGTCGGACATGAAGCACGCTTTTTGGCAGATACCACTAGAAAGAAAGTCACGGCAGTATACGGCATTTACTGTACCGAATCGTCCACTTTACCAATACAAGGTTATGCCTTTCGGACTTTGTAATGCAGCACAGACTCTCTGCCGATTAATGGATCAAGTCATACCAGCACATCTTCGTACTAGAGTATTTGTGTACCTAGATGACTTGTTAATCTTGTCCGATGATTTTAGTTCGCATATGTCACTTTTAAGCGAAATAGCAACTTACCTTCGATACGCAAATCTTACGATAAATATCGCTAAATCGAAATTCTGTATGAAAGAAATTAAGTATTTAGGTTTCATAATAGGAAATGGGCAAATTAAAACTGACCCAGGCAAGGTAATTGCAATCAGACAGTTTCCGATACCATCTACCGTTAAACAACTGCGGAGATTTTTGGGACTGTGCGGTTGGTATCGCCGATTCGTCGACAGATACGCCACACTCTCAATGCCTCTTACAGATTTGTTAAGAAAGAACAGAAAATACTGTTGGAGAAATGAAGCTGATAACGCGTTTTCAAAACTCAAAGAAAAGCTAACTACCTCACCTATATTAAGTACACCTGATTTTTCTAGACCATTTTTATTATTTTGCGACGCAAGTCAATATGGACTTGGTTGTGTCCTTGCACAAGCCAATAGTGATGGAACGGAAATGCCGATAGCATACATTCCTATAACTAGCATAAACATGGTAAAAATGTGCGCATGAGGAATTATCACAATCATCTATAATTTTCCATACACATCACACATGAATCTACCATAATCATTTTAAGTATTTTTGGCAACAGCGACAGCTCAACAGCTCCTGCATCGAAGGGCCCTACGACAGCATGAAGCGGATTTTGTGAGTGAGTAAGATACCTAAAAACCCCGTATGTATAAACAATAATGATTATGGACAGTCAATTACGTCCACGTACCGTCATGTGATAGAAAGTACAATTTACGACTATATTTCTAAAAATAATGATCTGAATTAGTACCCCGTGCGCATAGAAATATTCTGAATATCTTAAATTTCTAAATACTTGGTGAAACCCAAGTCATGTCTTATCTTGAAATCGAAATTAAAATTTGTAATAAATGAAGTTTGTAAGCATCATGAATAACAAAACTCCCGTTTAATCGTCTCTTTATGGTTCGTCGCAGGAACAATAGGTATGTGATAGTTCAGCAGCCACAGTAAATAATATGTAGATTATACAAGGGGTGACCGAAACCATACAATGGCGTCACCAAGGCAGGGTGGGTAAAGAAGGGAGCACGTGTGACATCTAGTGCATCCCAATATCCCTATTTCGAAATCAGTCACCCATAAACCAGTCCATTGATCAAACCGACTTACATAAAACCTCCTTTTATTTTATCATCTAGTTAGAGAAGTAAAAGTGCACTTAATTTTTATTCTTTTGAGGCCGTAGGACCAGATTAGGAAAGAACCCCGCCCGATCCGGCGAGCAGAAAGCCCGGAACAAGCAGTGCACGAAGCCTAGTCAGTCATACACAAGTTGCATTTCCTTTCGATGAGAAGCCCGAGTATTACGTAGTAGTACTCGGTCAAAGACGTTTCAACGCGCACACTACACACCTTATGGCTGAAACCTCACCAAAAATTGGCACATCATCTGGACCTGGGTTGAAGCTCAAACTGGTAAACAAAGGAGGGATGTCGGAGCCCATGCGAGAGAGCGGCCAGCCAAGCAGTAAGAGGGACCATTGCTCTCTCAGGCAAGCCGATGATGAGTAGTATGAAGTTGATCACCGGCAGAGACGGACGCGTGTTATTGTATTCAGAAATAAGTTAACAAATAAACAGCCACATATAAAGTTCTACCGAAGTGAAATTAGTTTCATTTATGCGGGTTATTACAACATTCATTAGAAGATAATAACTTATATCAGTGATGATACTTAACAACTAAGGAATTAAATAAATAATATCGATGCGACATATATATATATATATACATATATTACATACTTACGTTGCCCATTAAAATACATTGTACATCAAGCGGCAATTGTACCTCCAAAACTTAATACCAAAAAAGATAACACTGTATTCCTTTTTTATTGAATTTATTTACTTCTTAATACTAACATACACATATATAATACACTCTGACCGCCAGCAATGGTTCGGCTGCACCGGCACTACACTCATATATATTCTTATAATTAAATATTTGAACTGATACACATTATATTATATTGTTTTATTATATTATTCGGTTTTTAAAATACTTAAATTGAATGCGTAATTTAATAAAAAGAAATATTTTATAATTTCTTTGTTTACCTTTGTCAGTCTTAGTGATCGCGGTTCGATCACAATCGACCGACCACCACTTTTTCCCAGCGACGAAGAAGGCGGCTGGGAGACAGACAATATTAGCCACAGAACCATAACGATTCCCAAGTCCAAAACGCAGAGTCATATTCTAGCCAAGCACCAAACCAAAACTTTACCCAAGTACCAAACCAGAACTTTACTGAAGTGCCAAACCATAACTTTAGCCAAGCAATCATGGACGCGAAACAGGTACAGGCCTTGATAGAGAACGCTATTAGCCAAGCTTTGGCGCAGCAAGAAGAGAGGTTTCAGTCACAGCTGAACGCAAAGACAGTCGAACTGAACAGTTTGAGCGTCCAAGCTCCTCAAGTGGAGAGCTTCAAGCGAATTGTTGTTCAGCCAGATGTCAGATGCGACATCCCGCTATATATAATCAAGTCCGTTCCCGAATTCGAGGGGGGCTCTGACGAGTACGTAGCATAGCGGCAATCAGCCTGCGATGCTTACGAGTTATTCAAACCTTTTAATGGTAGCTGCGCTCACTACCAAGCTGTAACCATAATTAGGAACAAAATCAGAGGGGCCGCAAGAGTCGTTCTGGTATCACATAATACAGTGCTTAATTTCGATGCTATAATAGCTAGATTAGATTGTTCTTATGCCGACAAGACATCACTACGGTTGTTAAGGCAAGGACTAGAAATGGTCAGACAAGGCGACTTGAGCCTCATGGACTACTATGACGAGGTTGAGAAAAAGTTAACACTTGTCACAAACAAAATAGTCATGACCCACGAAACCGAGCAAGCCACACTGCTTAACGAAGAAGTTAATCCAGCCGCGCTACACGCGTTTATTTCGGGTATGAAGAAATCCATTAAAGCAGTAGTTTTTCCGGCACAGCCGAAAGACATGCCATCAGCTTTGGCACTGGCCAGAGAAGCTGAAGCAAGCATAGAACGAAGCATATTTTCTGCTACATATGCTAAGGCTATGGCAGAAAGGGATCAAGCAAGGGAAGAGAATAGAAACCGCCCACAAAATTCAAAACAGGGAAAATACAATAAGCCCGAACGTGGACAACAACAAAATTCACATTACACTAAAAAACCACAGACCAACAATAGTAACAATCCCTAGGAGAAAAATAAAAGGGAGGAAACAAATCAAAAACCAGAACCAATGGAGGTCGACTCCTCTTCCAAATTTAGGCAGCGTACTCTTTACGGAAAAACCCAAGAGGAAGTTGAACATGCACAAAAAAGGTCAAATACTTCCGATAGAGCCGCTGTAACGCAAACTGAAGAAGATAGTGAGGCAGGTTCCGAAAGCGATTCTGTCAATTCTTTAGGGAGCGCTCCCGCTGCCATTCATCAAGCGGCAGTTGGGTGGGAGGACAATAAAAATACTTATACTGGGGCGGCAAAAAAATTACGTCAAGCCTTTAAAGGAATTAAATGGCGTAGTTCCTGTCGAAACCCCTTTCACCGTAAGCTGGATACACGGTTCGTGCGAAATAACGACGAAATGCCTTATGAAAGTATTTGGTCAGGTTTCCCCATTTTTTATGTTAGATACTCTCACTTCATTTGATGCTATTATAGGCTTCGACTTGCTAGCGCAAGCAGGAGTAGCATTAGATTTACAAGAGAACAAGCTCAGCTATCAGGACAAATCCGAGCAGTTACAATATCACACTTGTGAAAGCGTAAATTTCACAGATGTTAACGATATTGTAGTACCGAGCATCGTCAAAAAGAAATTCAAGGCTATGATGTTGAAGAGGATAAAGGCATTTTCGACCTCTAACGAGGCGCTACCCTTTAACACCTCTGTCATTGCCACCATACGAACTATAGATAATGAGCCGGTATATTCAAAGCTATACCCGCATCCTATGGGAGTTTCAGATTTTGTAAGTAACGAAATCAGACAATTGCTGGATAATGGTATAATCAGGCCGTCCAGGTCTCCATACAACAGCCCATCCTGGGTTGTCGACAAGAAAGGATTCGACGCTAACGGCAACAAAAATAAGCGGTTAGTTATCGACTTTAGGAAGCTAAACGAACGCACTATAGCAGATCGATACCCAATGCCGAGCATTCCTATGATTTTAGCGAATCTAGGACAAGCAAAATTTTTCACGATCTTAGATTTAAAACCGGGTTACTACCAGATTTATCTGGCAGAACATGATCGAGAAAAGACCTCGTTCTCAGTCAATGGTGGAAAGTATGAATTCTGCCGACTACCCTTCGGACTCAAAAACGCTGGAAACATTTTTCAGAGGGCCATCGATGATGTCCTCAGAGAGTATATAGGGAAATTTTGTTATGCGTACATCGAGGATGTAATAATTTATTCCACTAACGAAGCTGAACATGTTCGTCACATAGACACGGTATTGGAATGTTTATGTAATGCCAACATGCTTGTGGCTCAGGAAAAGACCCAATTTTTCAAAGAAAGCGTCGAATTTCTAGGCTTCGTAGTAACCAAAAACGGGGCCACAGCTGACCCTGAAAAGGTTAAAGCCATACAGAATTTTCCAGAACCCAAAAACTTATTCAGTTTGCGATCATTTCTTGGATTGGAAAATTATTACAGAAACTTTCTTCAAAGATTTTGCAGCAATAGCAAGACCGTTGACCAACATTCTCAAAGGAGAAAACCGTGAGCAAACATATGTCCAAAAAAATGCCAGTTGAGTTTAATGAAACTCAGCACAATGCCTTCGAGACACTGAGGAATATTCTAGCATCAGAAGATGTAATCCTCATGTACCCGGATTTCAAAACGCCATTTGATCTGACAACCGACGCATCCATGGACGGCGTTGGTGCTGTCTTGTCTCAAGGAAGTAGACCGATAAAGTAGATAGGAAATGCGGGTTCTGGGACAAAAAGTGGAGTGAGGTGGTTTCCGGTAGAAAGGTACGTGAGGGATAAAAAGGTCAGGTGAGGGGTAAAAAAGGTCAGGTACGTGAGGTGGTCCCCTGTTACGTAGGTAAAAAAGGTGAGGTGAGGGATAAAAAGGTCAGGTGAGGGGTAAAAAAGGTTAGGTGTAATATGGGCGCGGGTACTAGGACAATTGGCGCGGGTTCTGGGACAAAAAGTGGTGGGAGGTGGTTTCCTGTAAAAAAGGTGCATGAGGAATAAAAAGGTATGTACCTGAGGTGGTCCCTTATCACTGAGGTAAAAAAGGTCAAGTGTAATATAGGCGCGGGTTCTAGAGGGTGTGTAAATGAAGGTAATGTGTTGTGAGGAGGAGGATTAGGTAATAAAGGATCCTAATAAACATGTTTATCGGTTATTTGTAATAGGGATAATTAATGGGTTTTGGGTATATCAGTAGGTGATAAAATAGTGTGGGAAGTGTTAAAGGTTGATAGTGTGAGCATGCGCACGTGCCACGGGGTAAATGTGTTCGAGGATGTGTGTGCGTGTGCGTGGGAAACTGAGCATGTATGATCGTGTTTGCATGCGCAGGTGTTAGAGGGTAAATGTGTGTACGCTGGCGCTAGTGTACAGAAGCGTGTGTGCATTGTTCCTTTTGTGCGTTGTTAACCGTGATATTTGACAGTCCGGGAGACCCTTGTTCAACAAGTCCCTTTTGTGTCGGTGAGTATGAAAACGATATTGTTATAATTTATGATAAGCGTGTCCTCAAGCATACTAATTGATCGTCAGCACATAGTTAATCTTGAAATGTGTTAACAGCTACCAACACAAGAACAACAACAACAGCTAAACAACTAACCAGCTAAACAACAACTGCTAAAACAGCTAATCAGCTAATCAGCTATATCTAATCAGCTATATATAAACAGCTAATCAGCTATATCTAATCAGCTAATCAGCTATATCTAATCAGCTATATATCAGCAGCTAATCAGCTATATCTAATCAGCTATATAAAGAGCAAATCAGCTATATAAACAGCTAATCAGCTATATCTAATCAGCTAATCAGCTATATCTAATCAGCTAATCAGCTATATCTAATCAGCTATATATAAACAGCAAATCAGCTATATAAACAGCTAATCAGCTATATCTAATCAGCTAATCAGCTATATCTAAACAGGTAAACGGTAACAACAGTAAAAAGAGCAAGAACAGTTAAAGAGTTTAAGTAAAATTTGATCGTTATGACAAGTGTGTGTCCTCAAGCATACTAATTGATTGCTACCTTATCCGTGTTGATGATCAAGCATACTAAATGTGTAAACAAAACATTGTAACCTATTGTCCTTCTATTCAATGTTATACAATTCTTGTGAATTAAGATGGGGGTATAGCATACTCATCTTCTAGCATGGCTCGTTGTCCCAATATTAAGGCGATCGGTGGCCAAATTTTTGTTAGTATAAAAAAGTACACGAAACTGAGTAGAGTGCGTCTGCTACATCAGCGAAAAAATAAAATAAAAGTGAAAACAAATCAAAACATTATAAGTGGAAACGGAATATATACCACCAAGGGTTTAAATGGAATCGCTGCAACCATGGAACAACAGCAGCAACAACAACAACAGCAACTATGACGACATCAACAACAACAACTACAACAACAGCAGCAACAACAATATCACCAACTACAACAGCAGCAGCAGCAACAACAATATCAGCAACTACAGCCACAACAGCAGCAGCAACATCAAGAAATGGGTTTAACTAGAGGAGAAAGGAATAATATAAAGTATTGTCCGATCTGTGATGTGACTCTTCAAAATAATACAAGTTGGTCACATCATACTCGTACAGAGCAGCATAAGAGACGTGCTATTGAACCTGTTGATAACAGGATTTGCAAAAACATTAATTTATTCAATGGAAGGATTCTTCAGTACCTCTACACAAATACTAACGCAGGCTTGATAATGCCTAATGATTTTCTGCAGGAAGCAGGCGAGGCACTCCTTAATCACCTCTCCAGCGTGCTTGAAGCTCACAATTCTATAAAAGTGAATTTTGAGCTTTTCGCCGAATATGTTTTAATAAAACAAGAGATTGAATGTATGGAAGTGAAGTCTTTCCAATCAAAAATGGAAGTCTTCACTGTCAATTCTGATATACAAGAATTGTATAAGGAGCATACAGAGAAAATAATCTCGAGAATGGAAAATTTCTAAGAGAAGGATAGTGGATGGGCATTAACTCACATTATCCGATTGGAAATGAATGTTAATAAGTATAAACCTATTAGAGGATCCTCCTTTATCGCACTACCCAAGAGTTTGAGTAGTAAAAAAGCAATAGTGAACGTCAAAAACAATGACGAATACTGTTTCAAATGGACAGTGATTGCTGCGATAAAGGGAAATGATCAACATGCTGAAAGATGCAGATCATATGATGTAAGGATATCTGAACACAGAATCAAAGTGAACAATATTGTTTTGAACTTTGAAGGTTTAGAGTTCCCACTAAATCCTAAACATATCAATAAGTTTATGGATATGAACCCGTTGATAAGCATAACGGTGTTTGGATATGATCTGGAAGAGGGAAATATAATCGGCCCCATCTTCTACCCTAAAGACGTGAAAGAACATCACATCAACATGTTGTTGTTACTTCCTCAGTACTTTGGACAAATAGTAAATGTTTTAAATATTTATAACAATTGAGTTTGAGGTTTCAAAAATTTAGACTTTATTTTCTTCTTCTTAGTTTACATTATTAAATTTTATTATTTTTTTCTATTACTATGTTGTTATAAGTATTTTGATTATGTTGAAATGTTTCTCCATTAGAAGCTCAATTGTTTCATCTCTCATATTTGCATAACGTTCTGGTAAATACAAAATGTAGTCATCCAGTTCAAGAGCCAATGATCTTCGAGAATTTTCGACAGCGACTCCTTTCGTCTATAAATAGATGCTAAACGCGCATTTCTGCACAATAATTGGCGCCGAAGCTAAGCATCACGCAGCGAAAATATATATGTATATGTATATATATTTATCGAAAATAACATACGAGTGGCAAAATAAATTGTAAGTCCACATATTCTGGTTAAATTACCTATACTCACGCCGGCAAAATAATAATATATGCCAAAGGCATCTCGGAATCGGAATCATATTCATATAATAATAGCCAGTGTAGAAAGTTTAATAAAAAGGTGATATTAGTGTCAAATCACGTGCAAATTGTATACTAATTGTTGTGATTTTTACAGCGACAACGATTTCTTGCGGTCAATACCACTCATTCTCAGATACCCGTAAGATTGGTCAACTTGGTGTCCAATAAGCGTGGGTCTGCGATGTAGTGGACGCAAACACATTTTTCGGAGTATCGCTACATATGCTCATGTATGAGTGCGCTGCAACTCTTCACACAGTGAGACTACTTGCACCACTGCGTTAGACTTTTCGCACCGCGTGGCTGCACCTAACCTTTTTGCGTATGGTGTTGAAGTGCCCAACGCAGATTTCGATCGACGTGCAACACACGCCCAGGTGACAGGGCACTGCCATAAAATCTAGATCTTTCGTCTAAATGAAATGTCTCTAAATATTATAGTTTGACAATAGTATTAATTAATTTGTATTTCCTATAACTAGCATAAACATGGTAAAAATGTGCGCATGAGGAATTATCACAATCATCTATAATTTTCCATACACATCACACATGAATCTACCATAATCATTTTAAGTATTTTTGGCAACAGCGACAGCTCAACAGCTCCTGCATCGAATGGCCCTACGACAGCATGAAGCGGATTTTGTGAGTGAGTAAGATACCTAAAAACCCCGTATGTATAAACAATAATGATTATGGACAGTCAATTACGTCCACGTACCGTCATGTGATAGAAAGTACAATTTACGACTATATGTCTAAAAATAATGATCTGAATTAGTTCCCCGTGCGCATAGAAATATTCTGAATATCTTAAATTTCTAAATACTTGGTGAAACCCAAGTCATGTCTTATCTTGAAATCGAAATTAAAATTTGTAATAAATGAAGTTTGTAAGCATCATGAATAACAAAACTCCCGTTTAATCGTCTCTTTATGGTTCGTCGCAGGAACAATAGGTATGTGATAGTTCAGCAGCCACAGTAAATAATATGTAGATTATACAAGGGGTGACCGAAACCATACAATGGCGTCACCAAGGCAGGGTGGGTAAAGAAGGGAGCACGTGTGACATCTAGTGCATCCCAATATCCCTATTTCGAAATCAGTCACCCATAAACCAGTCCATTGATCAAACCGACTTACATAAAACCTCCTTTTATTTTATCATCTAGTTAGAGAAGTAAAAGTGCACTTAATTTTTATTCTTTTGAGGCCGTAGGACCAGATTAGGAAAGAACCCCGCCCCATCCGGCGAGCAGAAAGCCCGGAGCAAGCAGTGCACGAAGCCTAGTCAGTCATACACAAGTTGAATTTCCTTTCGATGAGAAGCCCGAGTATTACGTAGTAGTACTCGGTCAAAGACGTTTCAACGCGCACACTACACACCTTATGGCTGAAACCTCACCAAAAATTGGCACATCATCTGGACCTGAGTTGAAGCTCAAGCTGGTAAACAAAGGAGGGATGTCGGAGCCCATGCGAGAGAGCGGCCAGCCAAGCAGTAAGAGGGACCATTGCTCTCTCAGGCAAGCCGATGATGAGTAGTATGAAGTTGATCACCGGCAGAGACGGACGCGTGTTATTGTATTTAGAAATAAGTTAATAAATAAACAGCCACATATAAAGTTCTACCGAAGTGAAATTAGTTTCATTTATGCGGGTTATTACAACATTCATTAGAAGATAATAACTTATATCAGTGATGATACTTAACAACTAAGGAATTAAATAAATAATATCGATGCGACATATATATATATATACATATATTACATACTTACGTTGCCCATTAAAATACATTGTACATTGTACATCAAGCGGCAATTGTACCTCCAAAACTTAATACCAAAAAAGATAACACTGTATTCCTTTTTTATTGAATTTATTTACTTCTTAATACTAACATACACATATATAATACACTCTGACCGCCAGCAATGGTTCGGCTGCACCGGCACTACACTCATATATATTCTTATAATTAAATATTTGAACTGATACACATTATATTATATTGTTTTATTATATTATTCGGTTTTTAAAATACTTAAATTGAATGCGTAATTTAATAAAAAGAAATATTTTATAATTTCTTTGTTTACCTTTGTCAGTCTTAGTGATCGCGGTTCGATCACAATCGACCGACCACCACTTTTTCCCAGCGACGAAGAAGGCGACTGGGAGACAGACAATATTAGCCACAGACAGAACCATAACGATTCCCAAGTCGTATTCTAGCCAAACACCAAACCATAACTTTATCCAAGTACCAAACCAAAACTTTACTGAAGTGCCAAACCATAACTTTAGCTAAGCAATCATGGTCGCGAACCAGGTACTGGCCTTGATACAGAACGCTGTTAGCCAAGCTTTGGCCCAGCAAGAAGAGAGGTTTCAGTCACAGCTGAACGCAGTGACAGTCGAACTGAACAGTTTGCGCGTCCAAGCTCCTCAAGTGGAGAGCTTCAAGCGAATTGTTGTTCAGCCAGATGTCAGATGCGACATCCCTCTAGATATAATCAAGTCCGTTCCCGAATTCGAGGGGGGCTCTGACGAGTACGTAGCATGGAGGCAATCAGCCTGCGATGCTTACGAGTTATTCAAACCTTTTAATGGTAGCTGCGCTCACTACCAAGCTGTAACCATAATTAGGAACAAAATCAGAGGGGCCGCAAGAGCCGTTCTGGTATCACATAATACAGTGCTTAATTTCGATGCTATAATAGCTAGATTAGATTGCTCTTAAGCCGACAAGACATCACTACGGTTGTTAAGGCAAGGACTAGAAATGGTCAGACAAGGCGACTTGAGCCTCTTGGACTACTATGACGAGGTTGAGCAAAAGTTAACACTTGTCACAAATAAAATAGTCATGACCCACGAAACCGAGCAAACCACACTGCTCAACGAAGAAGTTAGATCAGACGCGCTACACGCGTTTATTTCGGGTATGGAGAAATCCATTAAAGCAGTAGTTTTTCCGGCACAGCCGAGGGACTTGCTATCAGAGAAGCTGAAGCAAGCATAGAACGAAGCATATTTGCTGCTACATATGCTAAGGCTATATGGCAGAAAGGGATCAGGCAAGGGAAGAGAATAGAAACCGCCCACAAAATTCAAAACCACATACCAACAATAGTAACAATTCCCAAGAGAAAAATAAAACGGAGGAAACAAATCAGAACCAATGGAGGTTGACTCCTCTTCCAAATTTAGGCAGCTTACTTATTACGGAAAAACCCAAGAGGAAGTAGAACAAGCAAAAAAAAGGTCAAATACTTCTGATAGAGCCACAGGCCAAAGACGCCAACGGTTCAATAACATTGTTCAGAATGCCTCTCAAGAGCAGGACCCCAGTTACGCAGACGTGGCAGAGGCCGCTGTAACGCAAACTGAAGAAGATAGTGAGGCAGGTTTCGAAAGCGATTCTGTCAATTTTTTAGGGAGCGCTCCCGGCTGCCATTCATCAAGCGGCAGTTGGGTGGGAGGACAATAAAAATACTTATAGACACAGGGGCGGCAAAAAATTACGTCAAGCCTTTAAAGGAATTAAATGGCGTAGTTCCTGTCGAAAACCCTTTCACCGTAAGCTCGATACACGGTTCGAGCGAAATAACGACGAAATGCCTTATGAAAGTATTTGGTCAGGTTTCCCCATTTTTTATGTTAGATACTCTCACTTCATTTGATGCTATTATAGGCTTCGACTTGCTAGCGCGAGCAGGAGTAGCATTAGATTTACAAGAGAACAAGCTCAGCTATCAGGACAAATCCGAGCACACTTGTGAAAGCATAAATTTCACAGATGTTAACGATATTGTAGTACCGAGCATCGTCAAAAAGAAATTCAAGGCTATGATGTTGAAGAGAATAAAGGCATTTTCGACCTCTAACGAGGCGCTACCCTTTAACACCTCTGTCATTGCCACCATACGAACCATAGATAATGAGCCGGTATATTCAAAGCTATACCCGCATCCTATGGGAGTTTCAGATTTTGTAAGTAACGAAATCAGACAATTGCTAGATAATGGTATAATCAGGCCGTCCAGGACTCCATACAACAGCCCGTCCTGGGTTGTCGACAAGAAAGGATTCGACGATCGAGATCGAGATCGATACCCAATGCCGAGCATTCCTATGATTTTAGCGAATCTAGGACAAGCAAAATTTTTCACGACCTTAGATTTAAAATCGGGTTACCACCAGATTTATCTGGCAGAACATGATCGAGAAAAGACCTCGTTCTCAGTCAATGTTGGAAAGTATGAATTCTGCCGACTACTCTTCGGACTCAAAAACGCTGGAAGCATTTTTCAGAGGGCCATCGATGATGTCCTCAGAGAGCATATAGGGAAATTTTGTTATGTGTACATCGACGATGTAATAATTTATTTCACTAACGAAGCTGAACATGTTCGCCACATAGACACGGTATTGGAATGTTTGTGTAATGCCAAGATGCTTGTGGCTCAGGAAAAGACCCAATTTTTCAAAGAAAGCGTCGAATTTCTAGGCTTCGTAGTAACCAAAAACGGGGCCACAACTGACCCTGAAAAGGTTAAAGCCATACAGAATTTTCCAGAACCCAAAAACTTATTCAGTTTGCGATCATTTCTTGGATTGGAAAATTATTACAGAAACTTTCTTCAAAGAAACTTTCTTCAAACTTTCTTCAAAGATTTTGCAGCAATAGCAAGACCGTTGACCAACATTCTCAAAGGAGAAAACCGTGAGCAAACATATGTCCAAAAAAATGCCAGTTGAGTTTAATGAAACTCAGCGCAATGCCTTCGAGACACTGAGGAATATTCTAGCATCAGAAGATGTAATCCTCATGTACCCGGATTTCAAAACGCCATTTGATCTGACAACCGACGCATCCATGGACGGCGTTGGTGCTGTCTTGTCTCAAGGAAGTAGACCGATAAAGTAGATAGGAAATGCGGGTTCTGGGACAAAAAGTGGAGTGAGGTGGTTTCCGGTAGAAAGGTACGTGAGGGATAAAAAGGTCTGGTGAGGGGTAAAAAAGGTCAGGTACGTGAGGTGGTCCCCTGTTACGTAGGTAAAAAGGTGAGGTGAGGGATAAAAAGGTCAGGTGAGGGGTAAAAAAGGTTAGGTGTAATATGGGCGCGGGTACTAGGACAATTGGCGCGGGTTCTGGGACAAAAAGTGGTGGGAGGTGGTTTCCTGTAAAAAAGGTGCATGAGGAATAAAAAGGTATGTACCTGAGGTGGTCCCCTATCACTGAGGTAAAAAAGGTCAAGTGTAATATAGGCGCGGGTTCTAGAGGGTGTGTAAATGAAGGTAATGTGTTGTGAGGAGGAGGATTAGGTAATAAAGGATCCTAATAAACATGTTTATCGGTTATTTGTAATAGGGATAATTAATGGGATTTGGGTATATCAGTAGGTGATAAAATAGTGTGGGAAGTGTTAAAGGTTGATAGTGTGAGCATGCGCACGTGCCACGGGGTAAATGTGTTCGAGGGTGTGTGTGCGTGTGCGTGGGAAACTGAGCATGTATGATCGTGTTTGCATGCGCAGGTGTTAGAGGGTAAATGTGTGTACGCTGGCGCTAGTGTACAGAAGCGTGTGTGCATTGTTCCTTTTGTGCGTTGTTAACCGTGATATTTAACAGTCCGGGAGTCCCTTGTTCAACAAGTTCAACAAGTCCCTTTTGTGTCGGTGTGTATGAAAACGATATTGTTATAATTTATGATAAGCGTGTCCTCAAGCATACTAATTGATCGTCAGCACATAGTTAATCTTGAAATGTGTTAACAGCTACCAACACAAGAACAACAACAACAGCTAAACAACTAACCAGCTAAACAACAACTGCTAAAACAGCTAATCAGCTATATCTAATCAGCTATATATAAACAGCTAATCAGCTATATCTAATCAGCTAATCAGCTATATCTAATCAGCTATATATCAGCAGCTAATCAGCTATATCTAATCAGCTATATAAAGAGCAAATCAGCTCTATAAACAGCTAATCAGCTATATGTAATCAGCTAATCAGCTATATCTAATCAGCTATATATAAACAGCAAATCAGCTATATAAACAGCTAATCAGCTATATCTAATCAGCTAATCAGCTATATCTAAACAGGTAAACGGTAACAACAGTAAAAAGAGCAAGAACAGTTAAAGAGTTTAAGTAAAATTTGATCGTTATGACAAGTGTGTGTCCTCAAGCATACTAATTGATTGCTACCTTATCTGTGTTGATGATCAAGCATACTAATTGTGTAAACAAAACATTGTAACCTATTGTCCTTCTATTCAATGTTATACAATTCTTGTGAATTAAGATGGGGGGTATAGCATACTCATCTTCTTTATCAGCCTCGTGTCGTTGACTTAAGTCTTTATGCTGTGAATAAGCGATATCGTGTATTCTACAAGCCTCATCCAATTTATTTATTCCTCGATCGCCTCGTGCCAAACAGATAACTTTGTACCAGGACCACAAAAATTATAACCAGGTAGATGAGCTTCAAAAGGTAAGCCATTAATTATTTTATTTATAAGACCACCACCTCGCTTCAAGTTTGAATTGTGACTGGAACAATTATAAAAGCGTTTACCAATTTTATTTGTTGTTTAATCATTGAATGAAGTAAAGTGTGTGAGTGACAATGCGTTTAATAAAACAAAAACAAGATATTTGTATTAGAAACATTGAGAGTGGTAATGACGGTCAATCACTGTCTCAAAGATTACCACGTCATAGCCCCCTCTTACGTAATATAATTAGAGCACTTGTTGTTGGACCATCCAACTGTGGTAAAACTAATCTAATGCTCGGCTTAATCGAGAGTCCAAACGGTTTAAAATTTGAGAACATTTATCTATTCTCAAAGAGTTTGTATCAACCCAAGTACGAATATTTGGAAAAACTAGTGAAACCGATAAAAGGTATGGGGTACTATACTTTCTCGGAAAATTAAACAGTTTTACCACCCAACGAAGCTGTGAAAAACAGAATAATATCCGTTCATATTTCTGCATGGTTCGTCATAATAATATTGATTCATTTTACTTATCTCAAACCTATACACATATCCCGAAACATCTCATTCGTGATAACGCAAATATGATAATAATGTTCAGACAAGATGATTTAAATATGCGACATATTTACCGAGACCACATTAATACAGATATGAGTTATGATTCGTTTCTGAAAATGTGTCAAAAGTGTTGGAAGGATAAATACGGTTTTCTGTTAATAAGCAAAGATAATGATATAGACAAGGGACGGTATAGAAAGGGTTGCAATCAATTCATAGTCAATTAATAATATAAGAGGATATATTGATTGAGCGAATGCTATTATTGCCCAGTTAATCATTAGATATCAAAATGGTTAGATCATTCACGCTCACATTAAATGGGAGTGAACCCATACTAAACACAAATTTTTTCCCCCCAATAGAACTGAATGGTGAATATGAGTGTGCACTCATTGATTTTCACATGTATAACTCAATACCCAATATCGATGATAGCAACAACTTATTTCATATTGGTGATAAGATCATTGAAATTCCAATAGGATCATATGAACTAGAAGATATTTACGATTTTTTAAAAAACCAATTACTAGCAGATGGTCTTGATAACACATTCAAGATAGAAAGCAATAATAATACACTTAAAGTGCATATTTCTACAAGCACAGAATCTATTTATTTTGATAAAAGTAGAAGAGAAGCCAATTAATGTAACCAAGGCTAATGAGGAAAAAATTCTGAAGACAGCATATAATCATATAAAAATATTTATAGACAAAAACTTGAGTCAAGGTGATCTTGTGCGTATAAGTAAATACAAACATGTATTTGTAAAGGGCTATACTCCAAATTGGACAACAGAAATTTTTAGAATTCAGTAGATAGGAAATGCGGGTTCTGGGACAAAAAGTGGAGTGAGGTGGTTTCCGGTAGAAAGGTACGTGAGGGATAAAAGGGTCAGGTGAGGGATAAAAAGGTCAGGGGTGAGGGGTAAAAAGGTGAGGTGAGGGATAAAAAGGTCAGGTGAGGGGTAAAAAAGGTTAGGTGTAATATGGGCGCGGGTACTAGGACAATGGGCGCGGGTTCTAGGACAAAAAGTGGTGTGAGGTGGTTTCCTGTAAAAAAGGTGCATGAGGGATAAAAAGGTATGTACGTGAGGAAAAAAGGTGCATGAGGGATAAAAAGGTATGTACGTGAGGTGGTCCCCTATCACTGTGGTAAAAAGGTCAAGTGTAATATGGGCGCGGGTTCTAGAGGGTGTATAAATGAAGGTAATGTGTTGTGAGGTGGTTTCCTGTAAAAAAGGTGCATGAGGGATAAAAAGGTATGTACGTGAGGTGGTCCCCTATCACTGTGGTAAAAAGGTCAAGTGTAATATGGGCGCGGGTTCTAGAGGGTGTGTAAATGAAGGTAATGTGTTGTGAGGAGGAGGATTAGGTAATAAAGGATCCTAATAAACATGTTGATCGGTTATTTGTAACAGGGATAATTAATAGGTTGATAGTGTGAGCATGCGCACGTGCGACGGGGTAAATGTGTTCGAGGAAGCATGTATGATCGTGTTTGCATGCGCAGGTGTTAGAGGGTGAATGTGTGTACGCAAGGTGTAATATGGGCGCGGGTTCTAGGATAAAAAGTGGGGTGGGGTAATAAAAATTAATGAGGGTGTGTAAATGAAGGTAATGGATTGTGAGGAGGGGGATTAGGTAATAAAGGATCGATGAGTTGTTTGGGTGGATCGGTTATTTGTAGGTCATAATAGGGATAATTAGTATGCAGGGGAGCATGTCAAACTGAGTATGGATGATCGTGTTTGCATGTGCACGTGTCGCAGGGTAAATGTGTTCGAGAGTGTGTGTGTGTGCGTGGGAAACTGAGCATGTATGATCGTGTTTGCATGCGTAGGTGTTAGAGGGTGAATGTGTGTACGCAAGGTGTAATATGGGCGCGGGTTCTAGGACAAAAAGTGGGGTGGGTAAAACTGAATGCGGATTCTAGGACAAAAAGTGGAGTGGGTAATAATAATTAATGAGGGTGTGTAAATGAAGGTAATGGATTGTGAGGAGGGGGATTAGGTAATTAGTTTAATAAAGGATCGATGAGTTGTTTGGGTGGATCGGTTATTTGTAGGTCATAATAGGGATAATTAGTTTGCAGGGGAGCATGTCAAACTGAGTATGGATGATCGTGTTTGCATGTGCCCGGGCCGCAGGGTAAATGTGTTCAAGGGTGTGTGTGCGTGGGAAACTGAGCATGTATGATCGTGTTTGTATGCGCAGGTGTTAGAGCGTGAATGTGTGTACGCAGGCGCCAGTGCATAGAAGCGTGCGACTCAAGATATCTTATTGATATTTGACAGTGCGGGAGACCCTTGTTCAACAAGTCCCTTTTGTGTTGGTGAGTATGAAAACGATATTGTTATAATTTATGATAAGCGTGTCCTCAAGCATACTAATTAATCGTCAGCACATAGTTAATCTTGAAATGTGTAAACAGCTACCAACACAAGAACAACAACAACAACAGCTAAACAACTAACCAACTAAACAACAACTGCTAAAAGCGCTAATCTGCTATATCTGATCAGGTAATCAGCTATATAAACAGCTAATCTGCTATATCTGATCAGGTAATCAGCTATATCTAAACAGCTAATCTGCTATATCTGATCAGGTAATCAGCTATATCTAAACAGCTAATCTGCTATATCTGATCAGGTAATCAGCTATATCTAAACAGCTAATCTGCTATATCTGATCAGGTAATCAGCTATATCTAAACAGCTAATCTGCTATATCTGATCAGGTAATCAGCTGCTATATCAAACAGCTAATCCTATATCTGATCAAAAGAAGTAATCTATTATATCTGATCAGGTAATCAGCTATATCATAATATTATAAACAGCTAATCTGCTATATCTGATCAGGTAATCAGCTATATCTAATCAGCTAATCTGCTATATCTGATCAGGTAATCAGCTATATCTGATCAGGTAATCAGCTATATCTGATCAGCTAATCTGCTATATCTGATCAGGTAATCAGCTATATTTAAACAGATAATCAGATATATCTGATCAGGTAATCAGCTATATCTAAACAGCTAATCAGATATATCTGATCAGCTAATCTGCTATATCAAAACAGCTAAACGGTAACAACAGTTAAAGATCAACAACAGTTGCATACATAATCATGTTTGTATGCACACGTCTTAGAGGGTAAGTGCATGTATGATCATGTGTGTGTGTGTGTGTGTGTGTGCACAAATCTTTCCCCTGTTTATAGGTAATTTCACCACCATAATAAATAAATAAACTAGTTTTTCTTATGTTTCTTTTTCTTTATTTAATGTTTAAATTTGACAAAGGTAGCTTATATAAGAATTTTAGACATGTAGTTTATATGATGTAATAAGTTTTTTAACATCACGTTGTTGAATAACAAAGTGAAAGCAAGCACATGTTTCTGTATTATCATAACAAGATTTACAGAATTCAAAATGTTCTCCAAATTGTGTTTTTATAATATTGAAATTTCCAACTTTCATGAACATGTTCCTTGACTTGATAAGAAATTGTAGATCCGCTCCAGTTAATATATTTCCAAAGTCAGATATTAAAATATTAATTTTATTTATTAAATTTGTAAAATGATTGTTATTGTTTTCCTCCATTTTTTTTTTTAAAGATGTTCTCTATCGCAACTCTCAAAGTAGTCTAAAATTTTATGAGCATTATTCAATGCACATACCCCTTCCGTACAATGTAGTGAACAAAATGGGAACTGGTTACCACTCATTTCTTTTAATGAAGGAGAACCAAGATCATAAATATCTGTTATATCATAGTTTTTAGAAAGTTTTTAGAAAACGTTTTTTTTTATATCCTTTACAAATTACTCGTTTTCCACTAGTTATTTTTCTTATATGTTCTTGTGCTTCTCTATAGTAATTCAAACCGTCATTCCACCAAATTTTATGATAGGTCTTTGTCATCCACG
>JAEIGL010000032.1:0-187682 GCA_018903715.1 Zaprionus davidi | reverse complement strand
ACAGATTTTATGTTACATAAGACACCCTTGCCGCTAAATGAATATCGATCACCACTGTTTAAGAATAACGTCATCAAACTGATTTTGGACAAGGCAAAACTGTTCAGAAAACAAACATACAACGGATTTCAATGAATGAAACAGTAAACGTTCTCCAGCCTGTCTGAATTCAGTATTTCGTTAAGTAGCATTATAAGCTCCGTCAAGGTAAGAAGCAACCACTCTAATCCTTTCAATATTGTTGAAGGTTTCCGAAAAAGTTAGGCCTCTATCGTGCGACCTCTTTAATCTAGTGATGGAAGGTGTACTACGGAATGCTGAAGTACATCGAAAGGGCGCTGTTTTTATAAGTATATGCTGTCCAGTTGCAAGGGATCCCAGCGACAAGGATCCCAAGTCGATGCAGGCCGCTATACTTTCGATGTTGTCAAGGATTATATATACCTTGGCACTGCCGTCAACTCCAGCAGTTTTCTTATAACTCCAATAATTGTTTCCCGACTTAAATATTATAATATTAGCAATTACATTTAGCTAACAAAATTTATGAAAAGTTCAATCTGTGATTTTTAATCGAATTTTTGCATAGCCCTGCTAATCACCCTCTTAGGTAACCCCACGCGAAGTACGCATCCAGTCTTTCATTTCTTTCATGTTTTCAGAGAAACCCTTAAAAAGCCTGCACAATATGAATACGAAATACGAAATCATGCAATAAAATCACTTTCCTGATCTGATTGGGATTTTCTGGATTTTCCTCAATCCCTGGTAGCAAATGCTGAATTAGATAATTATTGTTTACCCCAGTTTAAATTTGAAATAATTTAAATGTAAAAATGAAATTTGCCTTAATTTAATTTTAAATTTGTAATTATAAAAGTTTTAATTGTAATTTAATAATCAGTTGAGTGCTATAGCCGTCGACTATAAAATAAAAATCGTGCCGTTGTTAAGTAAGTCTTAATCGCATCAATTCCTAAGATTTGTTCCACTTTCGGTTGCTGCAATGAATCCATTTTTCTCCATCCGTCACGATGCGACAATGCCACTACTGACAAACAGTGAGAATTTAGTTGGACACCTAATATTTGTCGCCCAATTGTTATATTTGTATATCCATATCCATTTCTATCTATTTTTATTATATATAATATATACTTTTAGTAATATCTACTACGTTTGCCAATTCTTTAACGCACATCGACCTTTTTTAGCGATCAAAGCTTATGCCTATTTATCAACAAGTTTGTCTCTGGGACTTTCTTTTTTGTAAAGTAACTGGTAAAATAAATTGTTGGATAAAGAAATGTGAACGGGTTTCGTCTGAACAGAAAGAAGGGGAGTGGTAGTAATGGTGGGGGATATGATGCCAGCACATCTTAAAGTGAGTCAGAATCGGTCACAGCAATCTTCTTCTTTGTGGTCTTGACCGACGGCGAGCCATATGACTCGATCTTCTTGACCACATCGAGACCCTCAACAACTTCACCGAACACAACATGCTTGTTATCCAGTCTTTACGCTGCAGATGCAGAACTGGGAGCCTATGGTATTGGCTTTAGGCGGAAGTTTTCATGAGGAAATTTTATTGCCGTAGATGGACTTGCACACGACATTGCCCTGGCACATGAAGTTTGGAATGACGCACTGGAAACTGGATCCCTTGCAGCCGAAACCTTTCTCGCCAGTGCACAGGGCATGGAAATTTCCGACGGTCTTCGGCACAACATCGGAGTGCAGCTTCATAATTATTTTTCCAACGGGCTCGCCATCGGCGGTCATACTCTTGTTTTTTTTTTTTTTTTTTTTTTGGTTTGCAGTACTCATTTTTGCTCCCATAAAATATTCTTGAACAAACAGAAATCCAAATTCCAACTGACCTACACTACTGACCCACTTCAAACTGAATTATTGTAAGAGACACCCTGCTTGAATTGAGCAACGAACTTACTTTTTAAATCAATGCAATTTTGATGTGATTAGTAAACAAGATTATCGAAATTTTGGATTGAACGTGTGTAGTTTTTTTTAGCATAGCAGAAGCAGAATTCATATGATACAGTTATGGAGTAATGCAGTAAAACGAAACCTTTCATTGATAGGCGTGGGCTCAATTTTAATGACAAACTTATCGAGAGAAAATAAAGGTCTCTGACTCTAACTTACAATGTATTTAGGCTCCACATACATGTGTATATATATATGTACTACACGCATTTGAAGCAATGTATTGTATATACCTCAGTTTAATTACTTAATGTTAACTTATTTAATCAGCATACATGACAAATGGGGGTGCATGGCTATCGGTGAGAGTATCACGCATTTCAATTTTTATCGATCTCTCGTTGGGACTTAGCGAATCGGTATCGTTGGCATGGCGAGAAGTAGCAGTATTACGCCTAAAATGAAAATACAATTATATATATGTTATTATATATAATATGTTATTGTATTTACTTACTTGGCTTTAGCATGTGTCAGTATGTGTGACTTTAGGTTTGTTGACTGTGCAAATTTTTTATTGCACGCGTCGAAGGGGCAAACAAAAGGCCTGTCTCCCGTATGTATTCTTACATGCGTTCTGCAAAACATAACTTAAGAATTTACATAAAATCATCACATTTGTTAAAATGGTAACCCACCTTAAGTTAAAGTCTAAGGAGAAACGTTTGCCACAACCTTCGAAGGTACATTGAAAGGGTTTTTCACCCGTGTGCACCAGTTGATGCCTCTTCAACTTGGAGCTCTCCACAAATGCCTTGCCACACTCGGCACACACATGCACGCGGGGCCCGTGTGTGTGTAGGTGTTTACGCATCGCCGATGAATCTCGAAAATATTTCTGACAGCCCTTATGCGGACATCCAATTGTCTTATCGTTAACATATTCGGATGAATCCACTTGCCGAACAACCGGTGTTGCTGTAAAATCAAATTAATTAAAATAAATTAAAGTTACTTTTATGCCATATATGCTATATAGAGTATTATGTATATATTAACTGTGTTTTCATTTGACAAGTCTCTACAAACGCTACAAATTCTATACTATACTCGATTTAGATAAAAGCTGTCCTCTCACGCACTTGACATCTGCATGAGTGGCAAATGGAGAAGGTTCATTATGAATTGAGTTAATGGGCATGTATAGCCAACTTGCATTGAATGAATGAGTACAATCGTGTTCGACTCAACGAACGAACAAAAACAAAATGGTTGAATGAGTATAAAAGCTGCTGAAGTTGAAGCTATTCGAATTGCTCTCTTTTTTTGTACGTAGTAATAAAATAAAGTGGAAAAGTTTAATCTATGTAACATAAAAATAATGAAAAAGGTGCCATACGTTGCCCCAATAATTAAAATATAAGAAAGAAAAGGCCTTAAGCCCGAGTCATCAATAATTTTGAATTGATGACAATTCTTGACGACCCATTCCGTGATTACTGCTCCTACCATCCATTTTCGTGGCTGCGCTCTAAAATCAATATGATTAATATTGAGAGACTTAGTGCTGTTTGCCATATAGCATTTGTACTTCATCGTTTGATGTACTTCCATCGTTAACCTGTGTATACTCGATAGCTTATCAAGAGATGTATGAAAACACTTGAAGCAGTTGTGAATTGTATGTCGTAATTTTGGAAATATTCTTAAAGGAAGTAAGCTTAATTCAAATGGAAATTATACTGAGTAGAAAAAATTGACTTCGAAACCTGTTGACATTTCTGAATTGTTCACTCCATTTTGCCCTCAATCATTCTTGTAGCATTCAGCTCAGCCTGCTGTGATCGAGCTCTAGAGTTACGCGCAGTCATACAACTTCTGCATATTTCGCATTCAGTCATTCAACTCAATTCCAATTCACTCAATTGCTTGGGTTCTGTGAATGAACTCATGCTGTCTTCTATGACACAACCATTCAATTGACACCGCAAAAAAAGGCAAAACATACTTAGTTATCGTTGATCTAACATCTGTCCAGTAAAAATTGAGACCAGTTTCTGGTTTACCCTGTTTAATAAATAACAGTTGAATTAAAAACGAGAGCAACAGTCGCGTAAAACGCGACAGTGGGATACCCTTCGACCTATGTTCCCGTGTAGTTTAATTTGTTAAATTCATACACATATGCATATGCACATGCTTTGAAATTAACCCCGACAGATGGCGCTCGCGCTTCGCGCTCGCCCGCCTCCCTTGTTAGCGTACAGAAGCACTTGGTTTTATGCTCATACTTTCTTAAATAACTTCTGTGTTTATTATTCGATCGGATTGTGATTTGGACACTACGTAGATATTTAATTCAGCTTAGTATATGTTAAAGTCAGAAAGTTGTATCTTTTATACAGCGCTTACAAATTAAGTTCAAAAATTACATTATTGATTTATGGGGGCGGTGGGCGTGGCACCTAACATTTGAAATATACTTGATCTGCTTATAGTACACAGGAGTCTTCCTGCCAAATTTGGTAACTCTAGCTTTTATAATAGCTGAGATCTGTGCGTTCACACAGACAGACGGACAGACAGACAGACATGGCTCAATCGACTCGGCTTGTGATCCTGAGCAAGAAAATATATACTTTATGGGGTCTCCCACGCCTCCTTATGCCTGTTACATATATTTGCACAAAGTTAGTATACCCTTTTTTGACCATTTTCAATGGTCGAAGGGTATAAATATATTTATTCGATACTTAAGTCTATTGGTAACACATAAAAAAATCCTTTTAGATAACACTACATGGACTATTGGTCTTTGATTTTTTATAGTTTTGAGCGAATTTAATCTTTCAATTTACGCTGGTTCAATTGTTGCTCGTTTTGTACTTCCCAGCTCTGTTCATACACCATACTATTGAGAACTGCCTAGAAATGCTCGATTGGAGTGTTGTCCTTTCGGCACAAATGGTATTTTTTAATTGTTTAGCCAATCCAATGTTCACAACGAACTGCAAGGTAGCACTTTTTGGTATTTTTTCGAAAATTTTGTGCTGTATATTTTGGTGCTCGCTTACGTTAAATAAAAATATTGTGAACGAAAGACTTTGAAAATCAAAATTTTCGTCATAATTTGCGGATTGATTGACCAACCTTAATTTTTGGCACTTGACAGCAGTTTTTTCTTTGTTTTGACACTTTATTTTGATGCTCGATAAGGTATAATCTGATTTTTGGGTTCTTTTCCATTGCGGCAATGCCTTTTAAACACGAAAAAAATCGCACAGCAGATTGGCTTATCTTAAAACAAAAATAATTCACTTTTACTGAGTCGTCAAAACAAATTTTAATTGTCTTAGTATACAATTCAACTATTTCCAAGTGTATTTTACCATACATTGCTTACCCAGAGAAAAAGATAAGTTTCCGATGGCAGCAGCTTCTTCAGTCGTTGGCTCAATGTCATAGTTTTGGTTCAATGCTGGATTATCCTTCAAGGATAACTGAAAATTCGTAGAACTTTTTTGCTGAGCCGGTGGTGGTAGCGATAGCGTTAATTGCTGCAGAAATTGCTCCTGCTGCTGATGGAAAAAGAGTTTCTGTTGTTGCTGTAATACTGCTGTCTCACTCTTTTGTATTTGCAGCTGATTTTTATCGGATATTGCTTGTACATCTGCATGGAATGTTGTCGTATCGGCATTCGTATTATCAGCTCCATTCTCCGGTAAATAATCCAATTCCTCGGCATTATTATCCGAATTAGAGAAGTCATCATCGGATGTTCCAGATGCCCACATTGTGACACTGAATTCACCCTCCATTGTTTTAATTTGAACTAGTTTTTGCTCCCAACGCCGCGGCTTTCCTTCATTTCTTTGATCCATTGTATGTATTCCAGACTCATTTGTTTCTCTATCGGCTGAACGCTGTCTATCGTAGTTGTTCATTTGTTTCATTTGCCTGTAATTAAAATAATTATCAATATATATATATATATATATATATATATATATATATATATATATATATGTATCTTACAGTTTTTCAGTCGTTAAAAGTATGTTCTTTGTCGTCTTTAATAACGATTTACAATCGTATCTAATGTTGTGATGATTATTATCTTCATCCGTAGGAACAAATGACTCGAAACCCGTTTGACTTTGCGTAGCATCTGAAAAGATTAGAACATTTTAATATAAATATAAATTTTAAGAAATTATACTTACTAAATAAATTATATTTATATTTTAGTTAATTGGTTTAACTAAACTATAAATTGATTGTTATTATTACAAATCAAGTCGGTGCATATACATATAATACAAATATTGAGTATGTTGATATGGATATGATGATATATCGATATCGATACGATAAGAAAACATTTTCACAGGCCTATTTTTCTATATTTTTTCATCGCTCAACTCAATAAATTGGCGATCGGTACCAGTACAAATATTTATTTTGAAAGAATTTTTTCATATGTACTTTATATACATATAATTAAACTATTGTAGTTTCTGCCATGTATGAAAATGAATACTCACCATCGTTAAGATTGTATACGTTCATGCCACAAAGTTGATGGGGCTTGGATATATCATCGTCTTCGCTTTGTACCAATATGCCGTAATGCTCGTAAGTAAAGCTACTGGGGTCCATAACTATGTATACTTCTTATGACAACAACAGTTTTTAATTGTACATTGTGGGTTACACTGTTTGTGTGTGTTTCTATACAAGTATTTTAAAGGTCTGCTCTTTATTTAGTTACAAATGTATATGTACCTACATAGGTATCTCTCTCTCTGAACTGAGACACTTCGGATTAAAGACACTGAGCACTTTTGTTTATTGTTAACTGCAAACTTTTAGTAGAAGTGTGAACGCATATGTATATAAAAAAGTCTAGAATTGCCCATAAAGAAGATTAACAACTCATTGAGCTAGGTTTTTTCTATTATAATTTTTACAAAAATTCGTTTGAATGATCTTTGCGTTGCACGTATTTTGTTAAATTTTTAACACAATACACGTATATGATATGGATTAGTGAGAAAATATTTGCAGTACAAAAAAAAACAATTACAAACTTTTGCGAAAATATTTTAAAATGAAACAAGCAGAATAAAAATGGATGCAATGAATTAGAGCTGGAAGTTAAATCGATTCTCGAATCGATTAATCGATGTTTCCAATTTTCTCCGATGCATCGATTTAATTTTCGAAAATCGATTTAATCGAAAATTTGAAAATAGTACCACTAAGCAATGAACACATAGAGACGTCAAACAGCTCTAAAGCTGTTTCCAGCTGATTTTTCGGACCTAGTACCCCAGGAAAGAAGAAGAACAGAACAGCTGTTCGACACTCAGTACAAATTGTGCATAGCATCAAAACTGCTTCAGTCGCACAACGACAGCGGAACGATAAGCATGCGTGTACTTCTTTGCGCTGTGCGATCGTTTCCATGTGTTCGTGTATGTATGCACGGCCCGCGTATGAATGTATGCGTTGCTAGTGAAGTTTGGCAATAGGCAAATGCTTCAGCCAGCGTTCTGGCAGCCTGAAGTCAATTTTGTGTTTCGGCGTCGAGAGCCTAGAGAATGAGGCTCAGGTCCGTAGTGAGGGTTTTACGGGCCCCTGTACAATACTTATCAGGGACTCCTACTTAAATTACATTAATTAATAAATATATTTGTGTTTACCAAAGGAATTAAATTTTAGAAATATATCCGCATTAATAAAATTTTTATGTTTGGTAACCGTGAGCCCCTGACTGTTGATAGCCCTTCTTGTACCGCACACCCTGCGCACTTTTAGCTACGGGCCTGGCCAGCGTGAAATCAACTGGGTGTTTGTTTTTGTCTTCGAGAGCTAAGAGACCAAATTACAGTGAGCCACAATGGTTATTTGGCGGCAATAATTTTAATATCCGAAAACATGTGTTTAATTTTTGAGAAGAGGGATTGAAAATTGATAATTATATTATATTTTGTAGAGCAAAGTTATAATATCAAAAAAGTTGTGATAATTATATTTTTTTTGTATATGAGTTTACCAATATTGACAAAATTTATGAATTAAAATAAAAAATTCGGAATACATAAATATGTAATTACTAAATAAAATTATCCTCATAGAACAAGACACATGCAAGAGAACCATTTTTGGCCGCTGCAAGAGAACCATTTTTGGCCACTGTGCCTGTCTCGAGGCTCTCGACGCCGAAACACAAAATTGACTTCAGGCTGTCAGAACGCTGGCTGAAGCATTTGCCTATTGCCAAACTTCACTAGCAACGCATACATTCATACGCGGGCCGTGCATACATACACGCACACATGGAAACGATCGCACAGCGCAAAGAAGTACACGCATGCTTATCGTTCCGCTGTCGTTGTGCGACTGAAGCAGTTTTGATGCTATGCACAATTTGTACTGAGTGTCGAACAGCTGTTCTGTTCTTCTTCTTTCCTGGGGTACTAGGTCCGAAAAATCAGCTGGAAACAGCTTTAGAGCTGTTTGACGTCTCTATGTGTTCATTGCTTAGTGATAGTACTAAATAACTACAACTAAATAAGTAAACAAGTCTAAAGGTGGTATAAATTGTAAGGATTTTAAGTATAGTGTAACGGATAAGTATTTGTTTTTGTACAATTTTGAGTTCAGGGTAATTGTTTAGTAACAATATGAGGTCTATATTATATTGTATATTTTTTTCTTTAATTTTAAGCCAAAAACTCGTTTTTTTTGTATTATTTCAAGCCAAAACACCGTTTTTTCTTATATTTCAAATTTTCGATTTAAATCGATTTTTTTCCTAAAATTTGTGAAAATAAATCGATTCAGTGAAGATCGATATATTTCCACCTCTACAATGAATAACTAAAAGTGTGACCAGATTTCCGAATGTTTCGTTTGCTTGTTTTAGATGATTATAAACAAGAGTCTATCGATATACAACGTGGTAAATTGTAAGTAGTACCACTAAGCAATGAACACATAGAGAAGTCAAACAGCTCTAAAGCTGTTTCCAGCTGATTTTTCGGACCTAGTACCCCAGGAAAGAAGAAGATCAGAACAGCTGTTCGACACTCAGTACAAACTGTGCATAGCATCAAAACTGCTTCAGTCGCACAACGACAGCGGAACGATAAGCATGCGTGTACTTCTTTGCGCTGTGCGATCGTTTCCATGTGTGCGTGTATGTATGCACGGCCCGCGTATGAATGTATGCGTTGCTAGTGAAGTTTGGCAATAGGCAAATGCTTCGGCCAGCGTGCTGGCAGCCTGAAGTCAATTTTGTGTTTCGGCGTCGAGAGCCTAGAGAATGAGGCTCAGGTCCGTAGTGAGGGTTTTACGGGCCCCTGTACAATACTTATCAGGGACTCCTACTTAAATTACATTACTTAATAAATATATTTGTGTTTACCAAAGGAATTAAATGTTAGAAATATATCCGCATTAATAAAATTTTTATGCTTGGTAACCGTGAGCCCCTGACTGTTGAGAGCCCTTCTTGTACCGCACACCCTGCGCACTTTTAGCTACGGGCCTGGCCAGCGTGAAATCAACTGGTGTTTGTTTTTGTTTCTGTCTTCGAGTGCTAAGAGACCGAATTACAGTGAGCCACAATGGTTATTTGGCGGCAATCATTTTAGCATCAGAAAACATGTGTATTTATGTTTAAATTTTGAGAAGAGGAATTGAAAATTGATAATTATATTATATTTTGTAGAGCAAAGTTATAATATCAAAAAAAAGTTGTGATAATTATATTTTTTTGTATATGAGTTTACCAATATTGACAAAATTTATGAATTAAAATAAAAAATTCGGAATACATAAATATGTAATTACTAAATAAAATTATCCTCAGAACAAGACACATGTTTTCAAAAGTTTTAAAATTTTTGCTGCAAGAGAACCTTTTTTGGCCACTGTGCCTGTCTCGAGGCTCTCGACGCCGAAACACAAAATTGACTTCAGGCTGCCAGCGCGCTGGCCGAAGCATTTGCCTATTGCCAAACTTCAGTAGCAACGCATACATTCATACGCGGGCCATGCATACATACACGCACACATGGAAACGATCGCACAGCGCAAAGAAGTACACGCATGCTTATCGTTCCGCTGTCGTTGTGCGACTGAAGCAGTTTTGATGCTATGCACAGTTTGTACTGAGTGTCGAACAGCTGTTCAGTTCTTCTTCTTTCCTGGGGTACTAGGTCCGAAAAATCAGCTGGAAGCAGCTTTAGAGCTGTTTGACGTCTCTATGTGTTCATTGCTTAGTGGTAGTACCACTAAGCATCGAACATATAGAGTACTCAAACAGCGGAATCTACTCATTTGATGCAATGCAGAGACTGGGACCCCTGAACACGAAGTGTTTCACGAGTGAACGATCGGATCACTTCCTTAGAAACCACGAGAAGCGCACAGCGGCATAAACTCAGTCGCACAACGACAGCGGAACGATTAGCACGGGTGTATTTCTTTCCGCTCTGCGATCATTTCAATGTGTGAGTGTATGCATGCACAAGCTCGCATATGAATGTATGCGTTGCTTGTGAAGTTTGACAACAGGCAAATACTTCGGCCAGCGCGCTGGCAGCCTGAAGTCAATTTTCTGTTTCAGCGTCGAGAGTCAATAGACTGGGACACAGTGGGCAAAAATGGTTATCTTGCTGCGAAACTTTTATAGCTTCGATAATATGTGGCTTGATTTATAGTAGAATTGTATTTAGTAAATACATATTGATGTATTCCAATTTTTTTTTAGTTTTGGCTGATAAATTTTGTCAAATTCAGTACAAACATAAAAAAAAATTATGGTTGTTGCACAACTTTTTTCAATATTATAAATTTGATATAAAAATTAGAATAGAAATATGAATATTTAATCTATACACTCAATAAATTATAAATGAACATGTTTTTATATGTTGAAAGTTATTGCCGCCAAATAATCATTTTTGCCCAATATACTTCAGTCTCTTGGCTCTCGACGCTAAAATAGAAAATTGACTTCAGGCTGCCAGCACGCTGGCCGAAGCATTTGCCTGTTGCCAAACTTCACAAGCAACGCATACATTCATATGCGAGCTTGTGCATGCATATACGCACACATTGAAACGATTGCAGATCGCAAAGAAATGCACCAATGCTCATCGTTCCGCTGTCTTTGTGCGACTGAGTTGATGCCGCTGTGCGCTTTTCGCGGTTTCTAACGAAGACACCCGATCGCTCACTTGTGAAACCCTTCGTGTTCAGGGGTCCCAGTCTCGGCAGTTCGATGCTTAGTGGTAGTACGTTTATTTACGTTGAAACTTTTTTATAAAAAAACAAAATCATACCTTATTATATTATTATATATTATATTATATATATATGTATGTATATATGTATACATACAGAATTTGAAATAAACTTCATCTGCGCAGGGTATGCAGTAACTTTCATGCAAAATTTTGTCTAACTTTTATATTATGAGGAGCAGCGCACAGCCGCATCAACAATAGTTTTGCAACAGGCAAATGCCTGGGTAGCGCGCTGGCTGAAATTAATTTTGTGTTTCGGCGGCGAGAACCAAGAGTCCAAGGTACATTGGGCAAATATACTTATGTATTTCGAATTTTTACCTTCTGTTTCCTAATTTTTGTCAATATTAAAAAACTTATTTACAAAAAAAAATAGTTGGTGCACAATTTTTATTTATTTTATAAATCATTACAATCCCCTCTTCGCTTCCGTTTACGCAGACAATCATTTTAATATATAAGATTTATTGAAATTCAGTCGAGTAATTTAAAAATAAAAAAATGTTTTTAATCTAATTTATTTTATAGAATTAAATAATAATGAAATAATAAGAATAAATTAAACTAAATATGAGTATAAAGATTAAAATAAAAAAAACAATTTTTAATATTAAATACGTATATTTTTGAATTATATTATTTCTGTAAATTATGTGCCATTTAAGTTCAACTGTAAGCGGAAATCGTATGGTGTGTACTAGCTTTTCTTCAATTCCTACGAGTTTTCCAACACTGCTTACTGTCATCCGTTTCTGACAGTTCTCATCAACATTCCTCCACCTTTTCCGGTTCAAGCGTTTGCCATGGCGGTCGGTAAAAATAAGGGTCTCTCCAAAGGTGGTAAGAAAGGCGGTAAGAAGAAGGTGGTAGATCCCTTCTCACGCAAGGATTGGTACGATGTCAAGGCGCCGAACATGTTCCAAACCCGTCAAATTGGCAAAACCCTCGTGAATCGCACACAGGGACAGCGTATTGCTTCTGATTATTTGAAGGGTCGCGTTTTCGAGGTATCTCTTGCCGATTTGCAAAAAGATATTGACCCAGAGCGCTCGTTCCGCAAGTTCCGTTTGATTGCCGAAGATGTGCAGGACCGCAATGTGCTGTGCAACTTCCATGGAATGGATTTGACAACGGATAAGTACAGGTATGCTGCTGTTACCCTCTTCATGATGGTTTCATGTGATGATTGAGTGTGCAAAAGTGGCTTATCATTGCTTGATTTTGCCTACAGATCAATGGTTAAGAAATGGCAGACCCTCATTGAAGCCATTGTTGAGGCCAAGACTGTCGATGGTTACCTCTTGCGTGTGTTCTGCATCGGATTTACATCGAAGGATCAGCAATCGCAGCGCAAGACCAGCTACGCCCAACAGTCGCAGGTGCGTAAGATCCGTGCTCGCATGACTGATATCATCACGAATGAGGTTAGCGGCGCCGATCTGAAACAGCTGGTCAACAAGTTGGCCCTTGACTCAATTGCCAAGGATATCGAGAAGAGCTGTCAGCGCATCTATCCACTGCACGATGTCTACATCCGCAAGGTCAAGGTGCTGAAGAAGCCCCGCTTTGATGTTTCTAAGTTGTTGGACCTCCATGGTGATGGTGGTGGCAAGACCAGCGAAACCGTAGTCTCCGCCGAGGGCGCTGTCATCGATCGTCCCGAGGGCTACGAGCCACCAGTGCAGGAGGCTGTTTAATTTTACTAAAGAGAGAGACGAAGAAAGAACAGGCAGAAAACGCCTGCTTTGAAATTTCTTAAAATATATAAGAAACTGAATAAAAAAACTAAAGTCGTTTTTTTTAAATTGGGGAATTTTGCTTTTATTTTATTCTTTTGCAGGTCCAACCTCAAGCTTCAGTCCATTTCAGGTAATTAAACATTTTACTTGATATTTAACTCCTAATATATATATTTGTTTTTGTTTCTTTAAAGGTTTACTTCACTTCATTGTATAAAGGTAAGTTATATATATATATATATATATATATACACACCCATTATTAAAATAATATATGCACAACAATTGATTATGCGTGTTTATTAAAGTTTTTTTTACATACAAATTTTATATTTCAAGAAAAACACTTAAAAAGTTAAACTGTTTTCACAAGAATGTCAGAGATAATTTTGTGCTTTTCAAAGTGTACCTATTATAATAATACTGAGTATACATATATACGAAGTGTGTACAAATAGTATCGCGAACTTTAAATTTTCGCGGGTTAAGTATAATCGAATTTCGATTTTTTTTTTTTTTGTTATGTTGGTACACTCTCCGAACATCTGCACAAAGTTTCAAGTGTATAGGATTTTTTGTTTGGTTGTGATAGACGTAAAGGTTATCAGTGTTTTGCGCGCTCGCTGACTTTTTTTGCTATCGAAAAATATGGATCAAAGGATTTGCATAAAAAAAATAAAATAAAGTGCTTCGAAACACTTGAAATTTTGACGGTGAAACTGTTCTGAGTAACAAAAATTTTTACAAGTGGTACAAACTTTTTCAAGATGGCCGAGAAGATGTCAATGACGAGCCTCGCTATGGACGCCCAAGCACGTGAACAATTGATGAAAACATTCAAGCAGTGAGGAAAATTGTTTTGGAAAATCGTCGAATCACTATCAGAGAAGTTGCTGAAGATGTCGGTATATCGCTATACCGTTTTGCGAAAGAAAGGTAAATTAACAACGTTAAGATTCCTAATATGTCGATTTATGAAGATGTTTTATTTTTCGTCTCTGTCAAGTAATTGATGAAAATCTATAATCAATCTGAAATCAATAAAATAATATCTTATTAAATTGAAATGAATACATGTATTGATTGTTATTTATTTTTAAATTTCAGAGTCGTTTGAAGCAGAAGTTTAAAAACTGGCCTTAATCTCCCTACTTGAGCAGAATATGGTATGTTGTTAAATACATTGGTAATTTTAAATAATCTATACATGATGACCAGTTTATTTGCTACTCTTGATTGCTTACATGACGACAATAACCACATACTGAGAATATTATATTAGTCTTAAATATTTTTATTGTTTTCCGCAAATGTAATTCAAATCTTTTATATTTATTTTTTTGTATAGCTGCGCAGTTTGCTAATGTTATTAATGGTAAGTGTATAATTATAATTATATATGTATAATACGTAGTTTTATTTTTTTGTGATGACAAACATACCCAGCTCGCTTCGATAAACCGTTTAAGAGAACTGTTCCTAATCCAACGAAAAATATTCTTAAAGTTGACCTTATCATTTGCTTACTTTAATTTGAATTTTTTATTGTTCATTTTAATTGAATAAATGAAAGATCCAAAAGCTGAAATAAAATTTAAATGTAAATTGTTATACTAACATATAATTTTATATATACTATGTATTATATAAACAGAGTTAATCTAATACTGTTCATTCTTCCCGATGCAGATATCTTTACAAGCGAATATCCTCCAATTAAAGGTTAGTTTCAACGTAAATTAAGATTAAAATTTAAAGTATTCTTTGTGATGACAAACTTACCCAGCTCGCTTCGATACACCGTGAAGAGAACTGTTCCTAATGCAACGCAAAATATTTTTACAGCTGACTATCATTTTCTTACTTTGATTTGAATTTATTATTGTTGAGTATTGACCTATTTTCGACCTATTTACAGATTATGCTCTAGACTATCCGCTTTCCAAGAACCTATTCATTATTAAAAGGTACGTTTATTAAAAGGTACGTTTATAAAAAGACTTAATCTAACTGTTAAGAAAACTAGTTTAATAATTAGTTATGATGAAATGACTTAGGATTCCCCGTCATTTTAATTGAATAAATGAAAAAATTCCAAAAGCTGAAATAAAACCATTTTGAAATAAACGTTACTAACAAAATACTTGTATATACTATGTATTTAATAGTATTCGTTATTTTATTCCAGATGCAGATTTCTTTATGCAGTACAGTAGAGTACAACTATCTGGACTTTATAAGGTAATCCATGTTTAGTTTCCACGTAATTTAAGATCAAAATTAAAAGTGTTCTTTGTGATGACAAACTTACCCAGCTCACTTCGATAAACCATGAAGAGAACTGTTCCTAATCTAACGCAAAATATTCTTATGTCATATCATATATTATCATTTGCTAACATTGATTTGAATTCATTATTGTTGAGTATTATCCTATTTTAGTTTTTCAGTTTACAGGTATTAGACTAAATGAAAATTTTTATTTCATTCAAATGTCTCAATACATGTTACTTTATTTTTAGGTAAGTTCGATGGAATGTGCTCTAAACCGAAACACCAAAAACTTGATTTATATCGAACTATTATCAAATATATTTTTTCAAATAACTTTATTGATTGCATTTCTTGTTTTAATACTTCATAAAATGCGTTGAAACAAAGGAAAAATGTATAGCGTGTTTATTAAAGTTTTTTTTACATACAAATTTTATATTTCAAGAAAAACACTTAAAAAGTTAAACTGTTTTCACAAGAATGTCAGAGATAATTTTGTGCTTTTCAAAGTGTACCTATTATAATAATACTGAGTATACATATATACGAAGTGTGTACAAATAGTATCGCGAACTTTAAATTTTCGCGGGTTAAGTATAATCGAATTTCGATTTTTTTTTTTTTTGTTATGTTGGTACACTCTCCGAACATCTGCACAAAGTTTCAAGTGTATAGGATTTTTTGTTTGGTTGTGATAGACGTAAAGGTTATCAGTGTTTTGCGCGCTCGCTGACTTTTTTGCTATCGAAAAATATGGATCAAAGGATTTGCATAAAAAAAATAAAATAAAGTGCTTCGAAACACTTGAAATTTTGACGGTGAAACTGTTCTGAGTAACAAAAATTTTTACAAGTGGTACAAACTTTTTCAAGATGGCCGAGAAGATGTCAATGACGAGCCTCGCTATGGACGCCCAAGCACGTGAACAATTGATGAAAACATTCAAGCAGTGAGGAAAATTGTTTTGGAAAATCGTCGAATCACTATCAGAGAAGTTGCTGAAGATGTCGGTATATCGCTATACCGTTTTGCGAAAGAAAGGTAAATTAACAACGTTAAGATTCCTAATATGTCGATTTATGAAGATGTTTTATTTTTCGTCTCTGTCAAGTAATTGATGAAAATCTATAATCAATCTGAAATCAATAAAATAATATCTTATTAAATTGAAATGAATACATGTATTGATTGTTATTTATTTTTAAATTTCAGAGTCGTTTGAAGCAGAAGTTTAAAAACTGGCCTTAATCTCCCTACTTGAGCAGAATATGGTATGTTGTTAAATACATTGGTAATTTTAAATAATCTATACATGATGACCAGTTTATTTGCTACTCTTGATTGCTTACATGACGACAATAACCACATACTGAGAATATTATATTAGTCTTAAATATTTTTATTGTTTTCCGCAAATGTAATTCAAATCTTTTATATTTATTTTTTTGTATAGCTGCGCAGTTTGCTAATGTTATTAATGGTAAGTGTATAATTATAATTATATATGTATAATACGTAGTTTTATTTTTTTGTGATGACAAACATACCCAGCTCGCTTCGATAAACCGTTTAAGAGAACTGTTCCTAATCCAACGAAAAATATTCTTAAAGTTGACCTTATCATTTGCTTACTTTAATTTGAATTTTTTATTGTTCATTTTAATTGAATAAATGAAAGATCCAAAAGCTGAAATAAAATTTAAATGTAAATTGTTATACTAACATATAATTTTATATATACTATGTATTATATAAACAGAGTTAATCTAATACTGTTCATTCTTCCCGATGCAGATATCTTTACAAGCGAATATCCTCCAATTAAAGGTTAGTTTCAACGTAAATTAAGATTAAAATTTAAAGTATTCTTTGTGATGACAAACTTACCCAGCTCGCTTCGATACACCGTGAAGAGAACTGTTCCTAATGCAACGCAAAATATTTTTACAGCTGACTATCATTTTCTTACTTTGATTTGAATTTATTATTGTTGAGTATTGACCTATTTTCGACCTATTTACAGATTATGCTCTAGACTATCCGCTTTCCAAGAACCTATTCATTATTAAAAGGTACGTTTATTAAAAGGTACGTTTATAAAAAGACTTAATCTAACTGTTAAGAAAACTAGTTTAATAATTAGTTATGATGAAATGACTTAGGATTCCCCGTCATTTTAATTGAATAAATGAAAAAATTCCAAAAGCTGAAATAAAACCATTTTGAAATAAACGTTACTAACAAAATACTTGTATATACTATGTATTTAATAGTATTCGTTATTTTATTCCAGATGCAGATTTCTTTATGCAGTACAGTAGAGTACAACTATCTGGACTTTATAAGGTAATCCATGTTTAGTTTCCACGTAATTTAAGATCAAAATTAAAAGTGTTCTTTGTGATGACAAACTTACCCAGCTCACTTCGATAAACCATGAAGAGAACTGTTCCTAATCTAACGCAAAATATTCTTATGTCATATCATATATTATCATTTGCTAACATTGATTTGAATTCATTATTGTTGAGTATTATCCTATTTTAGTTTTTCAGTTTACAGGTATTAGACTAAATGAAAATTTTTATTTCATTCAAATGTCTCAATACATGTTACTTTATTTTTAGGTAAGTTCGAAGGAATGTGCTCTAAACCGAAACACCAAAAACTTGATTTATATCGAACTATTATCAAATATATTTTTTCAAATAACTTTATTGATTGCATTTCTTGTTTTAATACTTCATAAAATGCGTTGAAACAAAGGAAAAATGTATAGCTAAAAATAAAGGTGTGCTTCACCGCTCCTAGAAAAACGGGATGTTTATATAATTGGATAAATTATGAGCATGCAACCATGGATTTAAATAAAAATACTATGGTCTCATTGAGTTTGTCGAAACGAATGATGAGCGTAACCAGCAGAAGGATGCATGCCGAACCCTATGAAGTATATTCATATATTTTGTAAATCAGCATTAAAGGCGTGGTCTCCAGATGAAATAAAATTTCTTCCCTAAATTTTGTACATTATTCCGACACCCAGTGTGACCGTTTTATCATACTTTGCATTGCAATAAGTCGTTTTATTTTTAGACGGTCTGGAATATAAAATGCTGGTCACACTGTAAATTGAAACAAACAATCCACAACAATAACTATGGCCAACTATAGATAAATTATACTGTATTGCCTGAGCTGTTAACATTGCGGAAAAGGTTATATCGAACTCAAACAGTTCGTATATTTCAGTACAATTATCAGCCTTTTATGTGATGCATATCCAGCTGCAAGTGCTATTTCTACTATTTTTTCAAACGCTGTATTATATATTCAAATTCGCATATTTAAGTACAGTTATCAGCCTTCCATGTGACACCAATTTGATGCATATAGTACGCGTACATAAGGAGAAATTAAGTTTTTCGTCCAGCTGCAAGTGCTATTTCAACTATTTTTCCAACGCTATATTATATATCCAAATTTATAACAGCCTTCAACGTGCTGCGTTACCAACTTATTTGTTTCCAACAGCAGCAACTGTTAACTGTTTGTAAATAATTTGCGGCTTGCATTTAAACTAGAGATGGAAATAAATCGATGTTCATTGAATCGTTTATGGTTTTTAATTTAATGGAAAAATCGATTCAAATCGAAAATTTGAAATATAAGGAACGGTTTTTTGGATTGAAATATAAGATGGAAAATATATATATCTTAAAAAAGTCTTTTATTGTTAGAAAACAATTAACCAACTTCAATTTTGAAAACACAAATACTTATACATCTCAAGATCCCGAAAAAAACAAATTTTGTACCTTAGTTTGTAGTAGTAATTGAAATCTATTGCCAAATTTTTGGTTAAATTGATTCTCAAAAATTAAATCGATACATCGGGAAAAATTGATGACTAGATTTTAGAATTGATATAACTTCCAGCTCAAATTTACACATTCATATAATTTGAACATACAAAGATTATGTTTGTGTAGTATATAATTTATTAGGTAGTATAAAACTAAGTTCTATCTTTTACAAACTAAACCAACTTGTTTTCGTTCTCTTTTACGAACGGTTTTTTAAAATTCTTAATGGTCTTGCTAATGATGCTCTTAATACTAGTACCAAAAATTTGCAGAAATTGTTTATTGCGCAATTATATATAACATTAAGAGAGAAATTGAGCAACATGTTAGAAAATTTGATGTATCGATATCGTCGAAATCATCGAGGTACGCAAACATCGAGGTTTTCCCAACACTAGCTTGAGTCACTAAACAATGAACACATAGAGACGTCAAACAGCTCTACAGCAGTTTGAAGCTGATTTTTCGGACCTAGTACCCCAGGAAAGAAGAAGAACAGAACAGCTGTTGGACACTCAGTACAAACTGTGCATAGCATCAAAACTGCTTCAGTCGCACAACAACAGCGGAACGATAAGCATGCGCGTACTTCTTTGCGCTGTGCGATCGTTTCGATGTGTGCGTGTATGTATGCACGGCCCGCGTATGAATGTATGTGTTACTTGTGAAGCTTGGCAATAGGCAAATGCTTCGGCCAGCGCGCTGGCAGCCTGAAGTCAATTTTGTGTTTCGGCGTCGAGAACCTAAAAACTGAGGCACAGGACCGTAGTGAGGGTTTTACGGGCCCCTGTGCAATACTTATCAGGGACTCCTACTTAAATTACATTAATTAATAAATATATTTTTCTGTTTACCAAAGGAATTAAATTATACAAATATATCCACATTAATAACATTTTTATGTTTGGTAACCGTGAGCCCCTGACTGTTGAGAGCCCTTGTTGTACCGCACACCCTGCGCACTTTTAACTACGGACCTGGCCAGCGTGAAATCAACTGTGTGTTTGTTTTTGTTTTTGTCATAGAGAGCTAAGAGACCAAATTGCAGTGAGCCACAATGGTTATTTGGCGGCAATAATTTTAGCATCAGAAAACATGTGTATATATGTTTAATTTTTGAGAAGAGGGATTGAAAATTGATAATTATATTATATTTTGTAGAGCAAAGTTATAATATCAAAAAAAAGTTGTGATAATTATATTTTTTTTTGTATATGAGTTTAAAAATATTGACAAAATTTATGAATTAAAATAAAAAATTCGGAATACATAAATATGTAATTACTAAATAAAATTATCCTCATAGAACAAGACACATGTTTAAATTTTTCGCTGCAAGATAACCATTTTTGGCCACTGTGCCTGTCTCTAGGCTCTCGACGCCGAAACACAAAATTGACTTCAGGCTGCCAGCGCGCTGGCCGAAGCATTTGCCTATTGCCAAACTTCACAACCAACGCATACATTCATACGCGGGACATGCATACATACACGCACACATGGAAACGATCGCACAGCGCAAAGAAGTACGCGCATGCTTATCGTTCCGCTGTCGTTGTGCGACTGAAGCAGTTTTGGTGCTATGCACAGTTTGTACTGAGTGTCGAACAGCTGTTCTGTTCTTCTTTCTTGGGGTACTAGGTCCGAAAAATCAGCTTCAAACTGCTTTAGATCTGTTTGACGTCTCTATGTGTTCATTGCTTAGTGCTTGAGTAAAGCACCGCTAGAGATGGGGAAACATCGATGTCATCCATATTTCGTCTTGTGAGTCTGAGCGGGTATTCAGCGGGCCAGTTGATCTCCGACAGGCGAACAAGACTTTCATGAAAAGTGGTTGACAAATTACTATTCCTAAACAAAAACAATGATCTCAATAAAGTTTAGGTATTGTTTTGTCTATAAAAAATTAAAAAGTTATTATTTTACTTTAAAAACATCTAACATACGGTAGCAATCTTTTGTGCTCTTTCAAATAACAGTCACAAGCTTTTTTGCCCTCTAAAGTTTTCATAATTTTTCTGTTTCGGTGTCGAGAGCCAATAGACTGAGACAAAGTTGGCAAAAATGGTTATCTTGCGGCGAAACTTTTATAACTTCGAAATCATGTGGCTTGTTTTATGGGATAATTTTATTTTTTTTTGTTTTGATTCACAAATTTTGTGAAAATTACTAAACGAAATGTTATTTAGACACTAATGTTTTATTTTATGACCTGCATAATAGGTGAGAATTTCGGCGGCTGCAACAAAATATTGCAAGTGACTGGCGCCTTTACATAAAGGCAACAATAAAAGACATATAAATTTAATTATTTTCAAAATTCAATTAAAAAAAACTATAAGCGATCGCCAAATAATTCTTTCACCTATAATCATTATAAAAAATTTAAACAAAATCGGTAACGCAGGCAGGCCAGCTATTAAACCTTTACCATTCGATTTAAAAATGATAATAGAAATACAAATGTTTAATCTATTTATTCAATAAATTATAAATTAGGGATACCGGAAATATATCGCTCACTCGTAAAATACACATGTTCTGGGATCCCTGTTTGAGTAATCTATATGTTCGATGCTTAGTGGTACCGGTCTTGCGAACATACTAGCACCACTAAGCATCTAACATATAGAGTACTCAAACAGCAAAAAGTAGCGGACGAGTGGTTTTGGTTTATTATGACCGCCCGGCGAAGTGTTATACGAAGTCTTATATGAGTGAGCGTTCAGCTCTCTTTGGTGAGCAATCCAAAAACAGCAAACAGCGGCATCAAGTCAGTTGCACAACGACAGCGGAACGATAAGCATGCGCGTACTTCTTTGCGCTGTGCGATCGTTTCCATGTGTGCGTGTATGTATGCACGGCCCGCGTATGAATGTATGCATTGCTTGTGAAGTTTGGCAATAGGCAAATGCTTCGGCCAGCGCGCTGGCAGCCTGAAGTCAATTTTATGTTTCGGCGTCGAGAGCCTAGAGACAGACACAGTGGCCAAAAATGGTTATCCAGCAGCAGCAACTGTTAACTGTTTGTAAATAATTTGCGCCTTGCATTTAAACTAGAGATGGAAATAAATCGATGTTCATTGAATCGTTTTCTTTTTAATTTAATGGAAAAATCGATTAAAATCGAAAATTTGAAATATAAGGAACGGTTTTTTGGTTTGAAATATAAGATGGAAAATATACATATCATAAAAAAGTCTCTTATTGTTAAAACACAATTAACCAACTTAAATTTTTAAAACACAAATAATTGTCAGTATCAATTCTATGGCTTGTTTTATGGGATAATTTTATTTAGTAAATACATATTGATGTATCCAGAATTTTTTTGTGTTGATTCACAAATTTTGTGAAAATTGCTAAACGAAATGTTATTTAGACACTAATGTTTTATTTTATGAGTTGCATAAAGGGTAAGAAGTTCGGCGCCTGCAACTAGAAGCCGGAGGTCGACAGGATGGCGCAAACGAAGATTTTTATACCCTTCGACCATTGAAAATGGTCAAAAAAGGGTATACTAACTTTGTGCAAATGTATGTAACAGGCATAAGGAGGTGTGGGAGACCCTCTAAACTATATATATTCTTGCTCAGGATTACAAGCCGAGTCGATTGAGCCTGTATGTCTGTCTGTGTGAACGCACAGATCTCAGCTATTATAAAAGCTAGAGTTACCAAATTTGGCAGGAAGAGTCATGTGTACTATAAGCAGATCAAGTTTATTTCAAATGTTAGGTGCCACGCCCACCGCCCCCACAAATCAATAATTTAATTTTTGAACTCAATTTGTAAGCGCTGTATAAAAGATACAACTTTCTGAGTTTAACATATTATAAGCTGAATAAAATATCTACGTAGTGTCCAAATCACAATCCGATCGAACAATAAACACAGAAGTTATTTAAGAAAGTATGCGCATAAAACCAAGTGCTTCTGTCAGCTAACAAGAGAGGCGGGAGAGCGCGAAGCGCGAGCGCCACCTGTCGGGATTAATTTGAAAGCATGTGCATATGCATATGTGTATGAATTTAACAAATTAAACTACACGGGAACATAGGTCGAAGAATATCCCACTGTCGCGTTTTGCGCGACTGTTGCTCTTGTAGAGCAAAGTTATAATAAAAAAAAAATTGTAATAATTATATTTTTTTTTGTATATGAGTTTACCAATATTGACAAAATTTATGAATTAAAATAAACCAGTAAGGAAAGCAACAGTCGCGCGACACGCGACAGTGGGATACCCTTCGACCTATGTTCCTATGTACATATGTAGGCATATACATACATATGCACATGCTTTGAAATTATTCCCGACAGATGGTGCTCGCGTAACGCGCTGGACCGCCTCCCTTGTTAGCTGACAGAAGCACTTGGTTTTATGTTCTTATTTTCTTAAATAACTTTTGTGTTTGTTGTAATTTTGAGAATACGTAGATACGAGTATTTCATTCAGCTTAGTATACAGGGTCCGCCACGTAACTTTTTTTTTTTAAAAACAGTGCGCACAAGATCGATCGTAACGTTGGCTGTGTGGCACGGCGCCTTGCTGGAACCAAATGTTGTCCCAGTCCTCCTCTTCGATTTCCGGGAAAAACCAATCCGTTAACATGGCGCGGTAGCGATCTCCATTGACCGTAACGGCGGCTCCTGCCACATTTTTGAAGAAAAATGGGCCAATGATGCCGCCGGCCACAGCAGCGATATTACCGGCAGTACGCACTTTTTTTGGTTTCCCACGCGTTGGTTTATCAATAATTGTGCCGGTTTCTCTCAATTTTTTCAAAAGAAAGCGCACATACGCAGCGGACGGTTTCTCTCAATTTTTTCAAAAGAAAGCGCACATACGCAGCGGACGGTGCTTTGTTACGGCTCATTTCCGTGCGTAATTTTCGCACAATTCCGGGTCTTCGGCCAACCGCTCATCTGCAGTATTTCAACGCGTTCCTCAATCGTATATACAACTATTTTCGTTCAACGGAAGGATAAAACTAACTTTCTGTCAAATCAGTGTTACCACACTCAAAATAACCATTAGTTCAAAAAAAAATGTTAGATGGCGGACCCTCTATGTTAAAGTCAAAAAGTTGTATCTTTTATACAGCGCTTAAAATTTAAGTTCAAAAATTAAATTTACGAGGGCAGTGGGCTAACATTTGAAATAAACTTGATCAGCTTACAGTGCACAATAGTCTTCCTACCAAAATCTAGCTTTTATAATAGCTGAGATCTGTGCGTTCGCACAGACAGACGGACAGACAGACAGACATGGCTCATTTCTCATTTTGTCATTCTCCGCGCATGTTTTCGATGTTTAAATTTAAATTACAAATAAAAATCAAAATTCAAAAGCTTACAAAAAAACGAGAGCAACAGTCGCGCAAAACGCGACAGTGGGATACCCTTCGACCTATGTTCCCGTGTAGTTTAATTTGTTGAATTCATACACATATGCATATGCACATGCTTTTAAATTAATCCCGACAGATGGTGCTCGCGCTTCGCACTCGCCCGCATCTCTTGTTAGTTGACAGAATCACTTGGTTTTATGCGCATACTTTCTTAAATAACTTCTGTGTTTATTGTTCGATCGGATCGTGAATTGGACATTACGTAGATATTTTATTCAGCTTAGCATATGTTAAACTCAGAAAGTTGTATCTTTTATACAGCGCTTACAAATTGAGTTCAAAAATTAAATTATTGATTTGGGCGCTGGGCGTGGCACCTAACATTTAAAATAAACTTGATCTGCGCCGGACATCCAGACAGACAGACATGGCTCAATCGATTCGGCTAGTGATTCTGAGCAAGAATATATATACTTTATGGGGTCTGCCACGCCTCCTTCTGCCTGTTACATACATTTGCACATTGACCATTTTCAATGGTCGAAGGGTATAATTATGATATATTATTACTATAATATTTGCTTCAAGCTAAAAAGGAACTTTTTGTTTTCGGTTGATATTAATATGTTGGCTAAGAATATAACTTAAATAATATAACTATTCCATATTATTATGCAGGAATGTGAGCTTATCGACCTTGTTTGGTTGCAAGAAGCTCCTTCGGTCTGTTACTATCTAGCCAGCTACAGAAAACAGTCGTTCGCATGGCACAGAAGTTGCAATAATGCAAAGTCGAACGTGCAACGCATACATTCATATGCAGCATGTGCATTCATATATGCACACGATTAAACGATCGCATAGCGTAAAGAATTACACACATTCTCATCATTTCGCTGTCGTTGTGTGACTATAGAAATGAAAAGAATTTTCAGAGATGGGAAGGGGCGTGTCAAAATTTTAAAAAAACTTTGAGACACTGCAATATATACGTATGTTGTCACAAAATTTGATGACTGTAGCTCTTATAGTTTCTGAGATCCAGGTGTTCATACAGACAGACAGACGGACAGACAGGCATGGCTCAATCGACTCGGCTACTGATACTGATTCAGAATATATATAGTTTATGAGGTCGGAGATGCCTCCTTCTGCCTGTTACGCACAAACACAATAGGCCATCAATTTTTTTAAAATCCATGGGCTAAAAATATAATGATGTTTTAATCGATATCGGCCTCAAAAATTCGATTATGGTTCGGGCCGGGCCCCCTTTAAAAAAGTTCCGAGCCGGGCCGGGCCTCAAAAAACAGGCCCGCGCCCATCTCTACTCTCAACAGTCAGGGGCTCACGGTTACCAAACATAAAAATGTTATTAATGCGGATATATTTGTATAATTTAATTCCTTTGGTAAACACAAATATATTTATTAATTAATGTAATTTAAGTACGAGTCCCTGATAAGTATTGCACAGGGCCCCGTAACCCTCACTATGGCCCTGTGCCTCAGTCTCTAGGCTCTCGACGCCGAAACACAAAATCGGTCTGTTACTATCTAGCCAGCTACAGAAAACAGTCGTTCGCATGGCACAGAAGTTGCAATAATGCAAAGTCGAACGTGCAACGCATACATTCATATGCAGCATGTGCATTCATATATGCACACGATTAAACGATCGCACAGCGTAAAGAATTACACCCATTCTCATGATTTCGCTGTCGTTGTGTGACTATAGAAATGAAAAGAATATCGACGATATATCGATACATCGATATTTTTCAAATTTTGGAAATATCGAAGTTTTTAAATATCGATAAATTCGATATTCAGCTGAGAATTTTATATAGGAAATCACGACTTTTTAAAGGTTATATCACTAAGCAATGAACACATAGAGACGTCAAACAGCTCTAAAGCAGTTTGAAGCTGATTTTTCGGACCTAGGACCAGGAAAGAAGAACAGAACAGCTGTTCGACACTCAGTACAAACTGTGCATAGCATCAAAACTGCTTCAGTCGCACAACGACAGCGGAACGATAAGCATGCGCGTACTTCTTTGCGCTGTGCGATCGTTTCCATGTGTGCGTGTATGTATGCATGTCCCGCGTATGAATGTATGCGTTGGTTGTGAAGTTTGGCAATAGGCAAATGCTTCGGCCAGCGCGCTGGCAGCCTGAAGTCAATTTTTTGTTTCGGCGTCGAGAGCCTAGAGACAGGCACAGTGGCCAAAAATGGTTATCTTGCAGCGAAAATTTTAAAACTTTTGAAAACATGTTTCTTGTTCTATGAGGATAATTTTATTTAGTAATTACATATTTATGTATTCCTAATTTTTTATTTTAATTCATAAATTTTGTCAATATTTTTAAACTCATATACAAAAAAATATAATTATCACAACTTTTTTTGATATTATAACTTGGCTCTACAAAATATAATATAATTATCCATTTTCAATCCCTCTTCTCAAAAATTAAACATAAATACACATGTTTTCTGATGCTAAAATTATTGCCGCCAAATAACCATTTTAGCTCACTGCAATTCGGTCTCTTAGCTCTCGATAACAAAGACAAAAACAAACACACAGTTGATTTCACACTGGCCAGGCCCGTAGCTAAAAGTGTGCAGGGTGTGCGGCACAGAAGGGCTCTCAAGTTGAGATGGGCGCGGGCCGGGCCGGGCCCCGGCATACCGTAGACAATAGGTATAGGTATGCATTTCTACCGTGTACCAAATTTGATTCTTTTTGAAGGATGTTCACTGGCTGAGTGGACTATGTCGAGGTTCGATTGCTGCCGCGATCAACATGTGAAATTCTTTTGTATTTCATAATTTTTTTTTAATAAATTAAAAGCTCAAAAACATTAAAGAGGGGCTGCGGCGGTATGCGATTTTTATGTTTTAGTTACGCAATATATGTAATTAGAACTTAGTTTTCTTTCGTCAGTACACAACAGCAACTGCAAATCTAATTGTACATACATATGTATGTATATACAATCGTGCAATTATGTATGTTGAAGTGGGACGCCAATACATACATGTGGACATGCAGACATGTATGTATGGGCATCCCACTCGCACATTCATAACTTTACAAGGGCTTATAATCTCTGTTATTTTCTAGCATTCTAATTGCAAAAGATTGAGAGCAAAACAAAATAGGAAACATCCAATTGGAATCTTACTGAACATGCAAAAATAAAATAATTTAATTTGTTTGCCTGTAACTATTCTTTTAGTTTATTAGAATAAAATAAATAAACAAAATAAAATAAGAAATAATTAATAAATGAAAATTCTCACCCGCCTCCACCGTGAGTTGAACACACACATTCTCCGCCACTCTAACCACTCGGCTATTGCCTCACTGCTTGGCCCAACGGCAAAGCTGCATTGTGAACCAATTCTGTTACCATACAATGCAAATAAAAAGTTTAATAAAATGCTGTGTGTCTGACGCTAGATTTTAACTTCGGTATGCTTAAGTATATATGTTCAAAGTGAGTTTAATTCGTATCATATCTCACTTATTTATAGTCCGATTTAAATGAAATTTTCACATAACGCATGCGGCAAAGTATTTGTCCTGTAAGATATACAACTTTGGTTGTTGTGCTGATATTGTAGTTTTCAAATAGTTATTACTGATTTTCAGAGATGGGATGGGGCGTGTCAAAATTTTAAAAAACTTTGAGACACTGCAATATATACGTATGTTGTCACAAAATTTGATGACTGTAGCTCTTATAGTTTCTGAGATCCAGGTGTTCATACAGACAGACAGACGGACAGACAGGCATGGCTCAATCGACTCGGCTACTGATACTGATTTAGAATATATATAGTTTATGAGGTCGGAGATGCCTCCTACTGCCTGTTACGCACAAACACAATAGGCCATGAATTTTTTTAAAATCCATGGGCTAAAAATATAATGATGTTTTAATCGATATCGGCCTCAAAAATTCGATTATGGTTCGGGCCGGGCCCCCTTTAAAAAAGTTCCGAGCCGGGCCGGGCCTCAAAAAACAGGCCCGCGCCCATCTCTACTCTCAACAGTCAGGGGCTCACGGTTACCAAACATAAAAATGTTATTAATGCGGATATATTTGTATAATTTAATTCCTTTGGTAAACACAAATATATTTATTAATTAAGGTAATTTAAGTACGAGTCCCTGATAAGTATTGCTCAGGGCCCCGTAAAACCCTCACTATGGCCCTGTGCCTCAGTCTCTAGGCTCTCGACGCCGAAACACAAAATTGACCTCAGGCTGCCAGCGCGGTGGCCCAAGCATTTGCCTATTGCCAAACTTCACTAGCAACGCATACATTCATACGCGGGCCGTGCATACATTCACGCACACATGGAAACGATCGCACAGCGCAAAGAAGTACACGCATGCTTATCGTTCCGCTGTCGTTGTGCGACTGAAGCAGTTTTGATCCTATGCACAGTTTGTACTGAGTGTCGAACAGCTGTTCTGTTCTTCTTCTTTCCTGGGGTACTAGGTCCGAAAAATCAGCTGGAAACAGCTTTAGAGCTGTTTGACGTCTCTATGTGTTCATTGCTTAGTGGTTCATTGGTCTTTTGCTCCTTTGTTCATTGGTCTTTAGTTCATTGGTCTTTTGTTTTTTTGGTCTTCGAGTATTTTGTTCCTTCCTTTAGTTCGTTCGTTCAAATCTTGTTCATTCCATCCAATGGTTTGTTCATTTGAAACACACGTTGGATTTATCGACTTTAGAAGAATTATTTTTGTGCTTCCAAACGGAAGCGCTCAGAAATATGGAACCACTTTGTTGTTTGAGAGAGTGGCAAAGGCAAATGTGTTTATTGTAAAAAGCTAATAAGCATAAGTGGAAACACACAAAGTAATTTGGCGCGCCATATCAGAAATGTGCATCCAACAGTAACTGTAGGCCGCCAAATTGGTAACACAAATGATCAGCCTTCCATTTCGGATGATTCACCAGTCCTGGTAACAACATCCAGCACATCTGGTAGGCACAAGTCAAAACTTCAATTTTTTGTATGATTTTAATTTTAGTTGTTTGTACACATTTTCAGCATTACCTCAATCGCCTAGGCTAATGTCAGTAGCAGGCCAACAAATTATAACTAACTATGTTGATCGCCCAGTGGCAAACTGGAAGATTGACCAAATTGACCGCCAAGTCCTTAAAATGGTCGCAAAAGGCAATCACGCTCTTCGCATTATCGAAGAGCCTGCTTTTCGCGATCAGGTAATAGCTATCAGCAAATGCCCAGGCTACAAGCTCCCGACTCGTAGCTCACTGTCAAGTGCGTTATTGCCCTCCGTTTACGAGGAAGTTGCAAGTGCAGTTTGCATGCCTAAACTTCGATAAGCAATCAAAAATATGCTTCAGTTACTGCACATTTTATAAATAACAATTGTGAGCTACGTGCAAGAACTTTAACTTTCCATGAGAAAAAAAGCGCCATACTATGGACAATCTGGCAAATTTCCTTAAAAATGTGTTGAACGAATGGGAAATTGTAAATAAAATAACTGCAGTTGTCTCAGACAATGGAGACAATATTGTGGGCGCAGTTAGGTTAGCGTAGTGGAGATCGGTCGCATGTTTCGCACAATCACTAAATTTAATTTTACAAAAAGCATTTGTTTGCATCAGTGAATCGCGCCATTGTGGAGTTTTTCTACTGTAGCTCACACGCTAATTCTAAACTTAAAGAAGCCCAACAAAAAATTGGTGCTGCTGAGCTTAAGCTCAAAAATGATGTTATAACCAGATGGAACTCAACATTTGAAATGTTTGAGGGTCTGTCGAAAAACAAGGATGCCCTTGCACTTGCATTGCCGCATTTAAAGCCTGAGCTATATCTCTTGCCTGCTGACTGGATGCTGCTTGATAGAGCACTGCCGATACTACAGCCTTTCTATGAAAGAAAAGAATGTCACCCTCTCAATGGTAATACATTCATCTTTTCAACATATTGATTAAAATCCTCTATTGGTTAAAATCCTGCAATCGTTAATGGTGCAAGAAAAAGTGTGTGATCCAATGGAATTGGTAGAAATACTACAACTGGAACTTTTAAAACGTTTCAGTGAATATGAAAAAATACCCTTTATGCGGAGAGCACTATTTTGGATCCACGTTTTAAATAGAGTGGGTTTCATAATGAGTCCAATTTTAAACACGCATTGAAGCAGATTACACCGAAGCTAAGGCCAGTTGAAGCGATTTCGAATGCTGACTGCCTTGAGTCAGAAGCCACTTTGGACGTTCCTGCAAAGAAGCCATCCATCTGGGATAACTACAATGCAGAGTTTAAATCTGTGGTTCTGCCTGTCAATATTTTTGCTGCGTCTCAGCGGGAAATGGACAAATATCTCGCAGAGGAATATTTAGACAGAGCAAGTGATCCTCTCGTATGGTGGAAGGAAAAAAAAATCAGTATCCAGGCGTAAGCCTACATGCTAAAAAGACTTTGCATTGTTGCAACTTCTGTGCCATGCGAACGACTATTTTCTGTAGCTGGCCAGATAGTAACATGTCGATAAGCTCACATTCCTGCATAATAATATGGAATTCTTACATTATTTAATTTATATTCTTAGCCAGTTGAAAACATGCGCGGAGAATGGCAAAATTGTACGATGTCAATCAAAGAACAAGATTTTGACGAACAAACTATATAACGAACTAAATGCCTGTTTGAGCACTCTATGTGTTCGATGCTTAATTGTATAATATATATCATTTTAAAATATTGATATATTAGATATTTCCGATATTTTAAAATTTTTATTTAATTCAAACAAAAATATTTCCGTCCCACGATAAAAACTTGAATGTACATATATTTATAAATAACAAATTAAATTTATTTTTAATTTCATTTCCAACTTATTCTAATTAATATTAATAAGATCAAATAGAACCATTATGTGTGTAATTTACACAAAATCAAAATATTTTAATTTTCATTTCAAACTTAGTTAAATGCTCAATTTAATTAATATTCCAATACTTGGATTTTAATGATTTTAAAAATACACGTTGAATGATGTGAGAAACCGTGATACCACTAAGCATCGAACATATAGAGTACTCAAACAGCGGAAAATACTCATCTGATGCAATGCAGAGACTGGGACCCCTGAACACGAAGTGTTTCAAGAGTGAGCGATCGGCTTTGTTCGGTAGAAATCGCGAGAAGCGCACATCGGCATCAAGTCAGTCGCACAACGACAGCGGAACGATGAGTACGGGTGCATTTCTTTGCGCTCTGCGATCGTTTCAATGTGTGCGTGTATGTATCCACGGCCTGCGTATGAATGTATGCGTTGCTAGTGAAGTTTGGCAATAGGCAAATGCTTCGGCCAGCGCGCTGGCAGCCTGAAGTCAATTTTGTGTTTCGGCGTCGAGAGCCTAGAGAATGAGGCTCAGGTCCGTAGTGAGGGTTTTACGGGCCCCTGTACAATACTTACCAGGGACTCCTACTTAAATTACATTAATTAATAAATATATTTGTGTTTACCAAAGGAATTAAATTTTAGAAATATATCCGCATTAATAAAATTTTTATGTTTTGTAACCGTGAGCCCCTGACTGTTGAGAACGCTTCTTGTACCGCACACCCTGCGCACTTTTAGCTACGGGCCTGGCCAGCGTGAAATCAACTGTGTGTTTGTTTTTGTCATCGAGAGCTAAGAGACCGAATTACAGTGAGCCACAATGGTTATTTGGCGGCAATAATTTTAGCATCAGAAAACATGTGTATTTATGTTTAATTTTTGAGAAGAGGGATTGAAAATTGATAATTATATTATATTTTGTAGAGCAAAGTTACAATATCAAAAATAAAGTTGTGGTAATTATATTTTTTTTTTGTACATAAGTTTACCAATATTGAAAAAATATATGAATTAAAATAAAAAATTCGGAATACATAAATCTGTAATTACTAAATAAAATTATCCTCATAGAACAAGACACATGTTTTCAAAAGTTTTAAAATTTTCGCGCAAAAAAACCATTTTTGGCCACTGTGCCTGTCCCTAGGCTCTCGACGCCGAAAAAGAAAATTGACTTTAGGCTGCCAGCGCACTGGCCGAAGCATTTGCCTATTGCCAAACTTCACTAGCAACGCATACATTCATACGCAGGCCGTGGATACATACACGCACACATTGAAACGATCGCAGAGCGCAAAGAAATGCACCCATGCTCATCGTTCCGCTGTCGTTGTGCGACTGAGTTGATGCCGCTGTGCGCTTTTCGCGGTTTCAAACGAAGAGAGCCGATCGCTCACTTGTGAAACACTTCGTGTTCAGGGGTCCCAGTCTCCGCAGTGCATCAGATGAGTATTTTCCGCTGTTTGAGTACTCTATATGTTCGATGCTTAGTGGTGATACGACTACATGTGTCACATACAATCCCAAATATCCCAAAAAAATATTGCATAATTGATTTATTGACAAAACCAATATCGCGATATAAATATGTGGATTTGAAAAATAGTATTCGATATATTGATATTTCGATATATTTTCGGCATCCCTAATATCACTAAGAAATGAACACATAGAAACGTCCAACAGCTCTGACACTGTTTGCGGCTGATTTTTCGGATCTGCTGACCCAGGCAGCTCGCTGTTCGACTCTCAGTACAAACAGTGCATAGCATCAAAACTGCTTCAGGAGCACAACGACAGGGGAACGGTAAGCATGCGCGTACTTCTTTGCGATGTGCGATCGTTTCCACGGCCCGCGTATAAATGTATGCGTTGCTTGTGAAGTTTGGCAATAGGCAATAGGCACAGTGGCCAACAAGGGTTATCTTGCAGCGAAAATTTTAAAACTTTTGAAAACATGTGGCTTGTTCTATGAGGATAATTTTATTTAGTAATTACATATTTATGTATTCAGAATTTTTTATTTTAATTCATCAAATTTCTCAATATTGGTAAACTCATAAAAAAAAATAATTGTCACAACTTTTTTTTGATATTATAACTTTGATCTACAAAATATAATATAATTATGATTTTTCAATGCATCTTTTCAAAAATTAAATATAAATACACATGTTTTCTGATACTAAAATTATTGCCGCCAATAATCACTGTAATTCGGTCTCTTAGCTCTTGATGACAAAAACAAACACACAGTTGATTTCATGATCGCCAGGTCCGTAGCTAAAAGTGTGCATGCTTATCGTTCCGCTGTCGTTGTGCGGCTGAAGCAGTTTTGATGCTATGCACTGTTTGTACTGAGAGCCGAACAGCGAGCTACCCCGGTCGAGCGTTCAGCCGAAGTCTGCTTCTGTTTCTTTGGGGCAGCAGGTCCAAAATCAGCCGCAAACAGTGTCAGAGCTGTTTGACGTCTCTATGTGTTCATTGCTTAGTGCTAATACTAGCAGTGCAATGTGGCAACGCCGTGCAATGTTTATTTCATATATTTACCAAATTTCCACTATATACGCACAATTCCACTATATGCCCCTCGTTTTCGAAATGAAGTGTTGGAGAGTACTAAACTTAAAAATATATAAAACAGTTAATAAGATAAAAACGTTGTCTTGAGTCCAGGGCTGGCTGCTTTGTTATTTCTTACCAACACTGTTTTTTTGGTATTTTTCGTACATATCGATATTATTCAAGTCAGGTGTATCAGCTGTTTATGTACCGAGTATGCCTATTCAAAGTGAAACCATCGTTTTTTGAAGTTGCAATGACATGCGTTCAGCGGCTACTGTTATTTAACAGAGTTCATTTCTTTACCAGAAACAGCAAGTCTGCTAATTTGTTCAGTTTTTGTTGCGTAGGGTTTGGAGCGCGGTTGTGTGTAATATATTTCGGGCGACTTATTAAAAAAATTTAAAATTTACCATGTTGCATAAATACAAAAATAGTTATTGTTATAAAACGTAATATAAATTACTTAAGTGGGCATGCAGAAAAATACGAGTGTACTCATACATATAAGTAATTGTATAAGTATGCATATGTATATGTCATTAATTTGTGCACATACATATACCGTATTCCATGAGAGATCGTATCCGGCTTTCGTTAAATAATTATTGAAAGCAATATGCATAATTGGCATAACGTATGTAAATACATACAAATCGAATACACATACACAGGCTGGCATGTGTATTGTCGTTCTATCTATTAAATATTTGTGCTATTGATATTGTGTGTGGCGATCGGCATCGTCATTCGGTGTATCATCGTTGTGAGTGTGTGTGTGTGTGGTTGTTTGTAGTGCAATTGCCTGCGTAGTAGTGTAACATGATATGTGTAATAAAGATGAAAGAATGGTAAATGATGTGTAAAAGATAGTGAAATTATTGAATGAAAGTAAATGATAAATCGAAGTAAATTCAGTTTTATTATTATTGTAAATAATGTACGAATGATGCAAATGTTTATGTTTATTATCAAGTAAATAATATAAATAAAAAACTTGCGCGGGTTTTTATATTACCGACGGAACATTACATCCTTGTACTTAGGTAAATACTGTGATTTTCTCTCTTTTTATTTATATCCCCTTCTCTCTCTATATATATATATATATAGGAGATATGTAAATAAAAAAAAAAAATATATATTTACTGATATATATTATATTTTATATATATTATTTTTTATATCTGTATAATGTGTATTTCACTGAAACGTACCTTTATCTTTTTTTTTACATTTTGTTGTTGGTTTTTCTGTTTCTTCTGTCTTTCTACCTGTTCATATCCTCCAATCACGTTCTCTAAATAGAAACTCGATGTCATTAGTTTTTCCTGTTGTTGTTGTCGTAGTTTTTGGGTTCGCTTGTTCCCTTGAACTAATAGTTATCGTTATTCCCTGCTGCGAGTACAGACAACACAGTCTCAGTCTCATGCATATACCACACAATCTCTTGTGAGAGAGACCCGCAGGCCACACCAGGTACATACGTGTCTATGTATGTATACATACGTGTGTATGTCTGTATACGGAAAGAAATGCATACATATATAAGCGTCGCGTCATGATGGACACACAGCCATAAACATTTGTGTGTGAGTGTGTGTTGTGCATGTAGATTATGTCGAGTTAGAACAAAAGGGAGGGAGGGGTTGGTCGAGGAGTAGAAGCCACAGTGCCATCAATATTATTTCTAGGAAATCGTTGCTCGATCGTTTCTCAAGAGTCTTGAGCCTTGAGTCAAGACCTTTCGTCTCTCTCTGCTAGGAAGGCTCATTGACAATCTGACTTGTATGTATGTATGTATGTATAATATGTATGTATTGTACAATACATACATGGATAACAAGTTAATACAGATATTGACACAATTACAAAGTAGGCGCCAACAAGTATAAATACAAAACAACATTTCTGCTACCTGACACCAACAAACAGGTAGTATTTTAATAATATAGGATACAAATAAAGAACATTTTTCTGTTACTTTATTCAAATGCTCGGAACTAATCGGAGTTACGTTATTCAAAATTCTTCGGTAAGATAACAAAGTTCATTCGGTTTGGGACGTTAGGAACTTTATAACCTATCAGGAACATGTTAATTTTTCGTATATTTGTGGAGCCTTGTTTTGCACAGAGTTTTTTGTAGGCCTCCATCTCGATACGGGAAAAACGGTTTTTTGTCTTGAAATTTTAGCAAAAAAACGTGTTTTTGGCTTGAAATTAAAGAAAAACAACATATGCAATATAATGAAGACCTCATATTGTTATTAAACAATTACTGCCAACTCAAAATTGTTCAAAAACAAATGCCATAAAAACTAAACCAGACATGATTACTTATTTAGTTGTAGTAATTTATAAAACATCTACGATTCCAGAATCGGTTTAACTTGCAGTTCTAGTGTACGAGTATGTCTGTTTGCTATTGTTTGACAATATTTGTATACCCTTCGAGCATTGAAAAAGTTCCAAAAAGGTTATACTAATTTTGTGCAAATGTATGTAACACTCAGAAGTTTATTTCAAATGTTGGGTGCCACACCCACCAATTTTTGAACTCAATTTGTAAGCTCTGTATAAAAGATACAACTTTCTACGTATTCTCCAAATTATAATCCGATCGGACAATAAACACAGAAGTTATTTAAGAAAATACGAGCATAAAACCAAGTGCTTGTGTCAGTTAACAAGGAGGCGGGCGCATAGTTTAGTGCGTTATAATGCATAAATAATAATGTTATGTTAATTACATGCCTCAAATATGTCTAGGAAATGGTTGCTATATCAAAAACTTAATTAATTAAAGTAGTTTGACCCATTTCCGGACTTAAATCTGTTAGACGAGTATTAAAAGAAAGGAATTGGAGGGATTAAATACTTTAACAATATTTCTCTATAAAGGTGACGGCAGTGACCTACGTGACCTTTTCTTTATGTTACCGTTTTATTGGTCAGAATTTTTACCTAATCTTACCTGACAGTATTGAATGCATGCAATTTTTTTAGAATTCACTGAAAAAAACGCAAAATATTCGCAGAGTTGTGGATTGGTTCTATTATTTTTTGCAGCTCAAACATGAGGTCATTCCCTTTAGAGCAGGATTGTAAGTAAATCTTTCTTTGTATATAAGTATGTATATATAATATACATATATATATATATATATATATATATATATATATATATATATATATATATATATATATATATATATATATATACATAATATACGCATAAAACTTCATCAAAATCCTCTGTATCTTCTAGCTGGGAGAGGAGGAGGTATATAGAGCCAACGGCATGCCGAAGTTAGCCTTTTATGCTGGCTTTGTTATTTGGCATATTAAATAAGGTTCATAAGGTATACATCTATATGTTTGAATTATCGATCGATTAAATTGAAAAATTCAAATCAAAATACATAGACTATTTAGCAAAGGTCTCTTTTATTATGAACTCATAATAGAATTGAAACCAGTAAGAAAAACAAGAGGCCGGCTCGCGACAGTGGGATTCCCTTTCAACATATGCTCCGGTTATAGTTTAATTTGTTAAATTCATACATATATGTCAAAGGTACACTTAAAACCATTTGAAATCACACAAAACCATTTTGAAATCACACTTACATTAACAAATTAAATTTCACATTTCAATATCATTCTTAGAGTAATACAAACATTTTAACATAATTCAATCATTACATTACAATATCTAATGCGCCACACGCCTTGATCAAAACAATTGTTTTGCACTTGTGCTTACATTATTATTATGAATTTCATTTTAAGCCCTTCAGGCCTCTGTAGTGTCACTTGATACAGCTTATATTTTAATCATTTTATTTCTGTCTCTTTCAACAGCTTCCTTTTCCATTTCCTTATCACTGTCTCTTTCAATAGTTTCATTTTCCATCTCTTCATTACTGTCTCTTACAATAGTTTCATTTTCCATCTCTTCATTACTGTGTTTTTCAACAGTTTCCATTTCATTTTAATTCTTTTTACATTTTTCTAATTCTTCTTGTACTTGCCAATCTGGCATTTTTCTTATGTCATCGTGAGCATATTTATATTTTCTATTGTTCGTCAACGACCTGAAAATATATGTATCCCCATCCAACAATTCAGTTATTTCAAAAGGCCCTCTAAACTTCGGACTTAACTTTGTTTGATGCCTTTCTTCATTTTTTAACAACACGAAATCTCCAACTTGACATCCAACAAATTTGGCTTTTCCTTTATTAAATTACGCCTTGTTATATGCTGCTGCAGCTGAAATATTGCGAACTGCCTGTGATCTTACTTCTGATAAATCAATCTCATCTACCGTATCGCATGGTGGAAGCAACCCCAACGGGCGGGTGACTTTTACAATAAACAGTTCTAAGGGACTTGCCTTGTTTACTCTACTAACTATACAATTTAACGCTAATTGAACCTCTCCCAATGCCTCTTGCCAAGAGCGGCTACTAGTCTCAACTGCAGTCAATAAGTTTTTTAAGGTGCTCATAATGCGTTGGACTTGCCCATTAGCTCTACTTGCACCAGTCGCAATCAAATGCATATTTATTTACTGTTGATCACAAAACTCACTAAATCTAGTGCTGGCAAAAAACCTATCCTGATCTGCTATAATGCGATTTGGCACTCCAAACAAAGATACGACGACTTCTCGACCAATAATGATATCATTTCTTAAATGACCATCATCCAAAACATGAAACAATATCTCAATACAAAATTAACATTTTTACGTTGCTAAGTATTTGCAATGTGCTACAAATACTACCATTGCCAATACCTTTCAACAACACTACATTGTTAATTCTTTTACCAACTAATTTATTACTTAGCTTTTGTTCAATTGAAGAACATTCCGCTCCAGAGTCAAAAGTTATTGGAAATGTCTCAGAAGAGTTACCAAATTTGGCAGGAAGACTCCTGTGTACTATAAGCTGATGAAGTTTATTTCAAATGTTAGGTGCCACTTCCACCGCCCCCGTAAATCAATAATTTAAATTTTGAACTCAATTTGTAAGCGGTGTATAAAAGATACTACTTTCTGACTTATCTACGTATTCTCCAAATTCAATCCGATCGGACAACAATCACAGAAAAGTTATTTAAGAAAGCATGAGCATAAAACCAAATTCTTCTGATAGCTAACAAGAGAGGCGCGCGAGCACCATCTATCGGGAATAATTGTAAAGCATGTGCATATGTATATGTGTATGAATTTAACAACTTCAACTACACGGGAACATAGGTCGAAGGGTATCCCACTGTCGCGTGCTGCGCGACTGTTGCTTTTCTTACTGGTTCTTTCTTTGGTTTACTGCAATATGTTGAAATATAACCGCGTTCACCACAGTTAAAACAGGTTACATCCGATTTTTGATGGTGACCAACTGCGCTCCTGTGTTTGCTGTTCTTAGCACGAGATGAAAGATTTTGCTGCTGTTTAGTTCTGCATTCGATCATCTTGTGGCCTAGTTTTCCGCAGAAATGACATCTTATTGTTGAAAGTTTAAGACGCTTTATTTCAGATGGAGCCACTTCTTCTTGCAAAGTTTTCTTCCTTTTGTTAAAGGTAAATGCTTTAAGCTCCGTTTGCAATTCACTTCTGGTCCGTACATTTGAAGTAAATGTCAATCGCTGCAATCTGCTATCCACATGTGCCATCTTAGCAAGCGTTACAGAAGCTGCAATTTCCTCTACATTCATATCACGCCATTTCGTAATAAGTGACCTCATCATGAAAAGGCATTCACCGTCAGTCGGACAATCTGCCAGCATTGCCAAAAACATAGTCGCTGGAGTTTCCGCACTGGCAAAACGCTGAACGAAAAGTTCTTTAAATTCGGCCCAAGTTATGCCAGGATAACATATTTGAGCAAGCCACTGCGAAGCACTACCTCCCATCGCTGCACTCAAAGCCATCACCAACGCGCTGCCTTTTATGGTGTTTTCTGTTAAAATTATGTCAACTGTAGAGCACCACGCCGTTGCATCGGCGCCAACAACGTCTGCGTTTAATTTGGGTAGCACTACCGAATTTTTATTTGTTGTTTCGGATGCCGTTGTTTGCAGTGTTTTAACAAGCTCGATAAAATTTTTATTTTGCATTTACATTAAAATCCGCCATGGCCCACTAGACATATCAGGTAGCGAGCCCGATCCCACTTCTGATGTCAAAGGTACACTTTCGTCTTTGTCCGCCATAATGTTAGCGCAATGAGTTTCGATCGCACTGAAGTTCTACGCACAACTGACTTGTGTCGCACACATCTTCTACGTGGTTACCATCGAACCACACTCGGCGTCAGCGAGAATACGCTGGCGCCGCGCTATAACGGTTCTTCCCAAAACTACAAAATACAGACGACCAATAACTGCGCAAATAGAGGTTGATGCAATATTTCCATTACGATGAAATTACTACTCTGATGAAATACACTAAAACCATACCCATACACTAACACATGCAAAAGTATGCTCCGACATATGCACATGCTTTCAAATTATTCGCAACAGATGGCGCTTGCCTGCATACCTTGTTAGCTGACACAAGTACTTTCTTTACTTTAAATAACTTCTGTGTTTATTGTCCGACCGAATTGAAATTTGGAGAATACTTAGATATTTTAAACAGCTTAGCATATGTTAAAGTCAAAAAGTTGAGTTAAAAAATTAAAATATGGCTGCGGGGGTGGTGGGCGTGGCACCTAACATTTGAAATAAACTTGATCAGCGTACAGTATAAGAAGTCTTCCTGCTAAATTTAATAACTCTATGTCTTATAATAGCTTAGATCTTGGTGTTTAAACATACAGACATGGCTCAATCGACTCGTCTGTTGATACTGAGCAAGAATATATATACTTTATGGTGTCTGCCACGCCTTCTTCTGACTGTTATATATATTTGCACAAAGTATACCCTTTTTTGAAAATTTTTAATGATCGAAGGGTATAATAAAGGCAAACTTTGGTAACCGAAGGTTTAATACTCTGGTTTTCAATCTTTACTTCTACTGACTGAAAACTATGAAAGCTATAGAATATAGAATATAGAGTATTCTTGTCTAATATCTATTAAGTGTTGAACGTATATTGTTCTTAAATACTACTTAGGCTAATAAATGCAAATTATCGATTTTCATCGATTAATGATGCTGATTAAGAATACATAAATATATACACTGTGTGGCCTTCCAAACCTCGTTGGAAATGATCGTGTCATCCGAAAGGGGATTGACTTGATCCTGATCAAAAATTCATATGTACACTGTGTGGTCTTCCATAGCTCCATGTTTTTTAAGAATTTTTAATGGTCGATCCTTGTAATTAAAGGTATCTTCAGCATTCCAAAAGGCGTGTACGTCAGATGGAATATATATTATATATATTATTATATACATGTATACATATACGTATATATGGAATGTATATTATTATATATATATGGAATATATATTATATACACTGCGCGACAACCGATTAGCACACTCTCTAACCTATCAGTTTAAAGGAAAATAACTCCCTACTCTGAATATGTTTCATGCGTATTCTATTTCTCCTATTATTCTGTATCATTTTGGCTCATTCTAAGTATAACTGTGAGCTCCGGAAATGTACCGTTATTTTGCTTTGCTTTTTTCTTTGAAGTGCGACAAAAATGCATTCATTTTTTTTGCGACAGCCGATTAGCACATTTTCGCTTTCATGTCACTTTTTGCGTGTAAGCTGCCTTGATCGGGTGTTTAAGTTTACTATTTATTTATTGGGACTAATTACCAATAAGATAAAGTAATAATGGGCAAAAGAAAACCGTTGGACGAGTCTGAAAAAGGCAAAATAAAGGCGTACAGGGAGTGCGGGCACTCTATTCTTCAAATATCAAAAAATATTAAGCGCAGCCGTAAAGTTATTACCGCATATTTAAGTAATGAGGATACATATGGGAAAAACATGAAAGGTCGGCCACCATCAGTAATAACACCAGCTGACATGCGAATCATACTACGACAAGCATCTAATTCCCACGACTCAGCCGCCAAAATAAAGGAAAAAACTGGTGTTTAAGCGTGCGTTCGGACTGTGCAAAAAGTTATTTCGAATGCTGAACATATAAAGCATCTAAAATTAAAAAAAAAACCACCTCTAAACTAACTTAGAAAGATGCAACGACTTAATTTCTATCGATTAAATATGACCTGGACTAAGGAGTGGGAGTGTGTAGTCTTTTCAGATGAAAAAAAGTTTAATTTGGAGGGTCCTGACGGCTATGCCTACTACTTTCATGATCTCAGAAAGGAAGAGCATACTTTAGATCGATTGGACAGCCGTGCGGGTGGTGTCATGGTGTGGGGAGCTATAACATACTTTGGCACTATATAACTGCAGTTTCTTACCAGCCGTATGAATGCCAATGCGTACAAAGGTGTACTGAATACGGCTTTCCCTGCAATCAAGGATATTTTTGGACCCTTAAAATGGAAGTTCCAGCAGGACAACGCACGTATCCACACAAGCAGGATTGTAAAGTCCTGGATTAATGGTCAAAACGTGGAATTACTGACATGGCCGCCATACTCTCCCGACCTAAACATTATAGAAAAGGTGTACGAGTCCGAAAGGTGTACGCGTCCGGCAGGCAATATTCAACTGAAGAAGAACTCATTGAAGGAATAAAAAGCTCCTGGGAGGCTGTTTCACTCAATTATATACCATAAAAAAATTATATGACTCCTTACCTCAGCTGATGTACGAAGTCATACTTAACCGTGGAGGCCCAACACATTATTAATTTGTTTTTAGAATAGGTTAAAAATATTTAAATTAATATTAAAAAACAATTTGAATGAAGTTTGAACCCATTTTCTTTTATTATTTTAAGTTTTCAATTGACTGTGCTAATCGCCTGTCGCAAAAATAATAGTGAATTTTGTATGTTATGTTTGTTTACATTAATTTAAAATGTTATTAATAAAGTTAGTATCCTATCTTCTATTAATTTTCGTGTGAAATTATATATTCTTTTAAGGGGAAAAAATTTATTTGTAAAGCTTTTTTAGTTTTCCTGATATTAAGTTTCTAAGACGAGCAGTATAGGGTGTGCAAATCGGTTGTCGCGCAGTGTATATCAATTATATATTCTTGTAACCATTAAACGTTTCTGTAGATTTAGAACCAAGAGACTACATTAATTAGCTTTTAATATATATGCACTATAAAATATATACAATAATCTATATTTATTTAAACAAATCTAATTTAATTTTAGGAACAACAATGATCTGTATATTGTGTGTTTAACTATTAAAAATCAGCAGAATTATCTTGGATATGCTGTTAAATGTGCATTGGAAGTGCGCGAGCTACTTGCAATAGACAACGATCAATAGGGTTTAACTCAAAAAGATGTGCAAATGAAGTTCGATTACGTGATGTATGATTATGATTTCGTCGTAAGTGCGAGGCGTTTTAAGTAACTTTGAAAGTTTGCGAAACGGAAGTTATCATCAAACCATGCCGCATACACATACACGTCATGGTTCGTCCGGTGATGATTTAGGCAGTACGGACGAAGTCAAGATATTCAAAGATGAAGGCGATCACGAGGATGAGAAAATATCATCCGAGAACCTTTTAGTTGAAGAAAAATCAAGTCTGATAGATTTAACTGAGAGCGAGGTAAGTGCACAAAATAAAATTGAAACAAAAGTCATTACATGATATGATATTTGATATATCAGAGACCGTAAATAACCGTTATGGGTATAGAAAATATCCTTATAAAGAGATCTTCCTAAAAATTTTTTAAGGACGCCAAAAATCTTATAAAAATCCCATTATACCAATAATATAATAAACATATATTTTGCAACTGTTTTAAAAAAAACTTTTAAAAACCGTTTTTTGTGATCATTAAAAATAAAAGCTTCAAAATAATTATTATTTTTAATTTTTTTTTTTCTTTTATCTTTATTTTTATTAGGTCATACGGGGAAAATCCAATATCCCCTTTGTGTCCTTTTTATCTATTAATTCTACCCATTTTAGGCTCGCCGGCGAGTCGACTCATCTACAAGGGTCGGAGTTATTATTAAATTTTATTTTACAACTTTTATTTTTCAAAATCACAAATAAGAGTTATTAGAGTTATTACAAATATTACTTAGAAGTAAAAGTCAGTCTTCTGAAAAAATATATGTCTTCTGAAAAAAAAGGTATTTGATAAAAATCTTTTCTATTTTAAGAATACCGTATACCGCAAAATATTTAAATTTTCCACAGTTGTTTATTGATTTTAATGCACAATATTTTTTTTTTAAATATAACGGTAGACAGATTGGGTACTTAGTCCGACAGAACCAATTTAAATGGAAAGAGACTTTTATTATTTTAATCTGACAGATTTATTTTTGACAACACTTTTTTAAAATGTTTTTGATTTAAAAGTCTTTGAGTGACTTTTATAATGAAAGTCTTCAGTAAAAGTCTTTTAAAGACTTTTAAAATAAAAATTTTTGATAACCGATATTGGTGACTTAAATAATCATTAAATTAAACTTTTATAATAAAAATACAAAAATAATCATTATTTAAAGTTTTTTATGATAAAAATCCAAAAATAATCGTTAAAAATGATTTTTATGCATAAAACTTATAACCGTTACGGTCCCTGTGATATATATTGTGTTTGATATTGATTATAATAATTTTTTTTTGTTTTTTTTTTTATACAGGAAAAGGGTGGCAAGACAGTGGCAAGACCGGAGAACAGCCCAGTTTTTAGTAAGTATATAACATATTTATATTTTGACATAGGCCTGTATTCTACGAATCTGTGGAATTAAATAACGAATGACATTTTATTTATATGTATTTTACTTAATTCTTTAGTTATACATTTAATCTTAGTATTGTCGATTGCAGCTGGTCTGTCATCGACTTAGTTAATCGATTCGCGATGTATCGTGACTACAAGTCTTTTCCTTGAAGGTGTGTACAAATAGAACTAAGCATATGACTGACGAAAGAAAAACACTAGATCTATTGATTGTACAGTAACTTAGAGAGTGCTGAAATTTCGTTTTTATATATATTTCCTTTCTATTCATTACTTGACTTTGCTTTATATATTTTTTTACATTGCAATATACTAACTACAGTAGCCGACTAATGTTGAATGGATTTCTTGCGAGCCCGTCTCAATTAGTTAGACTAAATATTTCTATCAAACACATATATCACATACAGAAACATACGGAGTTTTTAAAGAATACATGTATGCATAAGGGAACTAACTATTGTAATATATCAGTTTAAGAGCCCGAATAATCATTGCGAATTCCCAACTCATGCTTATTTTCTTTTTTTTTTTATATTAATCTTGATCAAAGTACAATTTTTTGATAGAGTTTCTTTTATATTATTATAAAAGTCCTTAAAAATATTTAAGATATATAAATATTTAACCAAAACCCGTCATTTGACAAATAATTTGTATGACAGCTACACGTTATAGTAGTCCGATCTTGATGAAATTTTCAGATCATGTTAAAAGTTAAATACAATTAAGATGATATAGATAGATTGTATGGCAGCAATACGATATATCCGCCCAATCCGCCTTTTTCCGTCTTATTTATAAGTGATAAGTAACAAAAAAAATTTATGCTAAGTTTAACTTTGATATGTCACTAAAGTAAGCGAATATTGGTTTTTGTTTCTAATGATTTATAGAGATATTCCTTTTTGAAAAATGAAATTTCCAAAGAAACCGCAAAAAGCTCACTTCGAGACTGAATGTTCTGAATAAAGAAATGATGACTCTACTCTACAATACAGTTGCGGTTTAAATAATAGCACCATTAGCAGGATATTTGTTCGTCACAGTTTTTCTGTTTTATCTGACACTTTTTGACTATTTTCTTTACAAAAATTTAATGATACAAAAATTTAATGATACGAAAATTGGAAGTTTTTAAAATAATTGCGAAAACAAAAGAAAACCTTCGAATTCCGCCGGTAACAAAAATAGCACTATTGTTCAAAGTTGGTTAAAACTAAATAATAAAACAAAATATTTATTCAGGAAATTAATAATATCTATAGTAATATGTTTTAGTAATATTAATATTTAGTTGCGTGGCCTTTGTTGGTGTTTACAGTTGCACATCATCTAAACATGGAGTCGACCAAGTCTTGGCACCGTTCTTTAGGAATTTTGTCCCATGAATTGAGAAACCTTTTAGTTAATAGGATTCAAATCCAGTGACTGCGCAAGATTATATTCAGCTTTTGTTGGACGCCGAACTAAAGAACAAGAGCATTTACCGCCAAACAAAACTATTTTGCTCTCATCTGACCACAATATGTTGCGCTATTTCACCACGGGTCAATCCAGGTGTGACTTGAAGTGAATGCTTTTTGACACATGTTTCGCTGTAAAAAGCGGGACTTTTCTTGGGCTGCAGGCATTCAGGTTATTTAGTATCATTTAGTTTGCGGACTGTTTCCACGCTTGCAGCTATCTGAAGCTCCTGCAGTAGTGCTATTATTTTAACCGTAGCTGTATATATAGACAATCGCTGAACAAAAAATGAACAATTTGCTGTAGCTCTTTTTTGACGTTGAAATTTTTTTCCTAAAATTACATGTAAACATCACTCGTTAAATGTACAAATTATTAGAAATACACGCTCTAAATAATAAAAATATTTAAAAACTCTAAAAATGAATATCCATTTCAATTTTAATCGTGAGGAATTTAAAGTTCCACGTCAAAATTGAGCGCAATGAGGTTAAGTTCTGTTCGCTTGTAAACGCTAACTTTAACATTGGACTGTTAAGTTAACATTTGCAGGGTGTAAGATGATAATTTGATCTATTCCGAATACGTTAATACTACAATACTGCAAATTTCCAAACTGGTCAAATGACCCACATTGTAATTAAGTCACAACTAGCACTAAGCATCGAACATATATGTGATGCAATGCAGAGACTGGGACCCCTGAACACGAAGTGTTTCACGAGTGAGCCATCGGCTCTCTTCGTTAGAAACCGCAAGAAGCGCACATCGGCATCAACTCAGTCGCACAACGACAGAGAAACGATGAGCATGGGTATATTTCTTTGCGCTCTGCGATCGTTTCAATGTGTGCGTATATGCATGCATAAGCTCGCATATGAATGTATGCGTTGCTTGTGAAGTTTGACAACAAGCAAATGCTTCGGCCAGCCCGCTGGCAGCCTGAAGTTAATTTTCTGTTTCGGCGTCGAGAGCCAAGAGACCGAGACACAGTGGGCAAAAATGGTTATCTTGCAGCGAAAATTTTATAGCTTCGAAAATATGTGGCTTGATTTATGGCATAATTTTATTTAGTAAATATTTATTGATGTATTCCGAATTTTTTAGTTTTGGTTGATAAATTTGGTCAAATTTAGTACAAACATAAACAAACAAAAATTATAGTTGTTCCATAACTTTTTTTCAGTGTTATAAATTTGATATAAAAATTAGAATAAAAATATGAATATTTAATCTATCTACTCAATAAATTATAAATGAACATGTTTTCAGATGTTAAAACTTATTGCCGCCAAATAACTATTTTTGCCCACTGTATCTCAGCCTCTTAGCTCTCGACACCGAAACAGAAAATTTACTTCAGGCTGCCAGCGCGCTGGCCGAAGCATTTGCCTGTTGTCAAACTTCACAAGCAACGCATACATTCATATGCGAGCTTGTGCATACATAGCACACATACATTGAAACGACGGCTAGAGCCGCTGTCGTTGTACGACTGACTTGATGCCGATGTTCGCTTCTCGCGGTTTCTAACGAAGAAAGCCGATCGCGCTCAGTCTTGAAACACTTCGTGTTCAGGGGTCCCAGTCTCTGCATTGCATCAAATGAGTAGATTCCGCTGTTTGAGTACACTATATGTTCGATGCTTAGTGCAACTAGTCAGATGGCTTAGTGTAACTGGTCAGATGAACGATATATCGCCCTATATCAAGACATATCAATTTAAGTTAAAGAAGCTGGCGATGATTTCTTTTTGTAATATAATCTAAATCGAATAATTTTGCAGTTAAGATCATTTTGGCAGCAAACAGTCAGAAATACAATGATAGTCTTGTATATTTCAGAGCTGACAATGATGCAACAATTACAAAAATGTGTCATAAATTCTTCTTTTCTTTCAATAGACCAGAGATGATCCCAACACTTTAAACCCCCTAGACCCCTTTTAGAACGACTAGCCCGGGATGCCTTAAGATTCGTGTGTTTACCAAGGTTTAGTTTCCTTATTTGATGCAAATTTAAATTCGCCAAACGTAACTTGAAGTTTTGGCAGTAAAAAGAAGTTACTTCAAGCTAGATCTGAAGATTAAGGAGAAATCGAAAGAGAAAGACGTTGTTCTTGGTTAATCGTTATTCTTAAAATGTGGCTAACGCGTTCTTAGTAGAACTGCAAGTTAAATCGATTTTCGAATCGATTGATCAATGTTTTCAATTTTTTCCGATGCATCATCGATTTAATTTTTGAGCATCGGATTTAATCGATAATTTGAAACAAGTACTAAACTACTACAACTAAATAAGTAAACATGTTTAGTTTTAGTATTTTAGCTATAGTGCGACAGATAAGAATTTGTTTTTGAACAATTTTGAGTTGGGGGTAATTCTTTAATAACAATATGAGGTCTTCATTATATTGTATAATTTTTTTCTATAATTTCAAGCCAAAAAACCGGTTTTTTTCAAGTATTTCAAATTTTGCGATTTAAATCAATAACATTTCGTATTTAACGCATTTCGTCGTTTCAAAACTGCCTTAACAAAGTTTGCTTAACGTCAAAGCTCTCATCTACATACTTAGGTCGGAAATATAACAGACCACACTCCTAAAAATTTCATGGGTCGAGTCTACGTTAATTGGAGTTCTATTTATAAGAAAAATAAACATTGTACTGTGCAGATTATCCTTTACTGTTTTAATTATTTAATTGCGCACTTTTCAATTTGTAGAATGTTCCCTTAGCTCTCCCTTAAACGATAGTGACGCTATCTCGCTCCTTTTGCATTATACAACACTATGCACTATCGATTGGGTTTGCGATAACTAAATAAACTTACGATACGATACACAATTGAAAAGTGTATAGACTGCGGTAACTCGAAGGTAATCTTTCTTTATGGCTTTCATTTGACATACCTTAATCATATTCTTCTAACAGGTATGTTATATTTAAAATCCATGGCCTCATCAGTGCCGTAACCCCATGCTTATGTTAGGCTCTGATACGACTTCGTACGCTTTTTAATACCATTCGATGTTATCCTAACCTTCAATTCTAGCCTACCCGTATATGATTGATTGATTTGATTGATGATGGATTGGCAATATTATCAGTCGAGAATGAGAGGAGATCCCGTTACAAACTATTAACGATTTTGCGCATATTGATTCGAGAATAAAGTCAATGTTGTTGAGTTTTCTATAACCAAAAGAGGTTTAATGAGTTAATGAAGCTAAGTATAAACTCAGTGACTATGTAGTGAGGGATCTTTAACTGTATAGGCAGCACTAAGCTCAGTAGAGATAGTACAATAGGTTTACAAGACCGCAGTACATCGTCCCCAACTAAATAATATTGACAAGTTATCGCTACGCAATCACCTTCTCGGGCATAAAGAGATAGGATTGAGCTGTCCGGGCAAAATGATGGATTTTCTTAGAATAACTGAGACTGTATAGGCGGCTGTAAGCTTAGTAGAATGGGTACAATAGGTTTGCATTCCCTTGTCGCAGAGCGCATAAGTTTGCTATCGATAGTAAGTTAAGTAATTTGTCACCGATAGAGGGGACGGCGCTTCGGACGACACTTTTTAATGTATGCGTTTTGTATCGTTGTTATAATTTATCACACACAATATCCAGTGAGGGAAGAGAAACTGGGAATAGATTTAAGATTAGGGTCTTGTAACGCCTGGCAAACTGCATTATTTCCCTATCTAGAATAAAACATTATCATTAAGCCCTTCATTTGTTCGATGTACGTTTGCGAACGGCGGTCAATTATTCTTTAAAGCATTTTCTGCATATTGTCGGCGGCTCAGTACAACTTTCCAACCCCAAATATTAGTGACAAGTTTCTTTATTTTGGCAAATGTTTGTATGAATTAAATATATATTTTGAAGGCAAGACAATTACACTAATGGGGCCCCAAAAAGTTTTGCCAAAGGGCGCGGGGAATTTTCGCTACAACCCTGGCCCCTCATACAGTCAAAAGCTTGACTGTGTTGCCGCCGTTCTTACTTGTTTGAATATATGGTAAGCATACAATGTGTATATATGTATGTGCGAAGCGCGAGCGCCATTTGACGAGAATAATGTTAAATCATTTGCATGTGTATATGTGTATAAATTTAATAAGTTAAACTACACTGGAATATAGGTCAAAGGCTATCCCACTGTTGCGTGACTGTTTTCTTACTGGTTTAACTTTAACTTGTTGTATATAAATAATATGCGTTTTATCATAATCGAATTAAAAAAGGATAACAATATGAGAAGCTGCCAATGAATACATAATGTTGTGGAACGCATTAAAAGTATTGCTTTAAAATCATCGTTAAAACTATTTGAATAAGTTATCGATATGCTTTTCATTTTATGGTTTGTCTATCTCTAATCATGGGCTTTTTGCAGCAGTCGCGTTTGCATGTAAGTTTATACCATGTGGCTGTAACCGTGTTTAGTGTTCTTAAAAACAAACTAAACACAAGACACACCAAGAAAACATGTACTCAGATTTATTCTCGAAGCCGATGTCGGTGGGATGGGGCGGATGAATAATCAGCTGCTGTCACTGTCGACGACGACGGCACTGTCGCACAGTGGGCACAGAGCGATCTAGCGAAATTCAATTCTACATTTTTTTTTGTTTGAGATATTTATGGGAATCGAAAGAAAAAGAGACTCAACTGATATTAGAAAGGCGCTTTGTTTTATATTTTATATATATATACATAAATAAATAAATATATATAATGAATATATATGCTCTACACCAATAGAGCTTTATGCACCTTTTAACTAAGTGCAACTGCAATCAGGAATTCTCCCAGAAGAATTCAATGCAGTATTAAGTCCAAACACAACAAAGAGACATGCTTGGTTTATTGAATTGGTTTCCACCTCGGAACCACTAGAATTACCATCGAGTTCTAGCAGTGTGGAGATGAAACTGCCTTCGATCACCAAGTTAGTCAGCGATGAATGCTGATCATCGAAGTTCGCTATTTCGTGAAACAATTGTACATTCAAGCCCACTCCTTGTCTTTTGACAAGTGTTCTTGTTGTGTTTGGCAAAAATATCGGTTCGATTTCTGCATATTAGCTTATCTAGTCGATATTTTTGCCAAACACAACAAGAACACTTGTCAAAAGACAAGGAGTGGGCTAGATAAGCTATGATGCAGAAATCGAACCGATATTGACCTTGAGTCAGCTAAAATGTTATTAACAAATGCAAAGCCACGCTTATTATAATGAATATATATAAAAAACAAACATAAAATATATGATTCTATTGTCAAGTTATACTTCAATTATGTTAAGTCTTATGTTGATAAGTGTGACCTTAGTCGATATACGTAAGTTTATTTATTTATCGTCAACCCTATCGATAGAATACTGTTGTATCACTAAGCAATGAACACATAGAGACGTCAAACAGCTCTGGCGCAGTTTGAGGCTAATTTTTCGGACCTGCCACCCCTGAGAAGAAGAACAGAAGCTCTCAGTACAAACAGTGCATAGCATCAAAACTGCTTCAGTCGCACAACGACAGCGGAACGATAAGCATGCGCGTACTTCTTTGCGCTGTGTGATCGTTTCCATGTGTGCGTGTATGTATGCACGGCCCGCGTATGAATATATGCGTTGCTAGTGAAGCCAGCGCGCTGGCAGCCTGAAGTCAATTTTGTGTTTGGGCGTCGAGAGCCTAGAGACAGGCACAGTGGCCAAAAATGGTTATCTTGCAGCGAAAATTTTAAAACTTTTGAAAACATGTGTCTTGTTCTATGAGGATAATTTTATTTAGTAATTACATATTTATGTATTCCGAATTTTTTATTTTTATTCATAATTCATAAATTTTGTCAATATTGGTAAACTCATATACAAAAAAATATAATTATCACAACTTTTTTTTGATATTATAACTTTACTCTACAAAATATAATATAATTATCAATTTTCAATCCTTCTCAAAAATTAAACATAAATACACATGTTTTCTGATACTAAAATTATTGCCTCCAAATAACCACTGTGGCTCACTGTAATTCAGTCTCTTAGCTCTCGATGACAAAAACAAAAACAAACACGCAGTTGATTTCAGGGTGTGTGGTACAAGAAACGCTCTCAACAGTCAGGGGCTCACGGTTATCAAACATAAAAATATTATTAATGCGGATAAATTTGTAAAATTTAATTCCTTTGGTAAACACAAATATATTTATTAATTAATGTAATTTAAGTAGGAATCCCTGATAAGTATTGCACAGGGGCCCGTAAAACCCTCAGTACGGCCCTTTGCCTCTCTTGGCTGTCGACGCCGAAACACAAAATTGAGTTCAGGCTGCCAGCGCGCTGGCCGAAGCATTTGCTTATTGCCAAACTTCACTAGCAACACATACATTCATACGCGGGCCGTGCATACATACACGCACACATGGAAACGATCGCACAGCGCAAAGAAGTACGCGCATGCTGATCGTTCCGCTGTCGTTGTGCGACTGAAGCAGTTTTGATGCTATGCACTGTTCGTACTAAGAGCTTCTGTTTTTCTTCTTCTCTGGGGTGACAGGTCCGAAAAAGCAGCCTCAAACTGCGTCAGAGCTGTTTGACGTCTCTATGTGTTCATTGCTTAGTGGTTGTATAACGCAAAAGGAGCGGCAGAGCGTCACTATCGTTTAAGAGAGCTAAGGGAACACATTGTTTAAATTGAAAAGACTGTAAAAAATAATGAAAACATTAAAGTATTATCTGTACACTATATACATTTACATTCCACATTCTTCTTGTATAAGGTTTAAAAAGTTATGGAGCAGCACGTGTTGGAGATCATGATTAACTTGTTACTGTCACTGTAGAGAGAAAATAAAGAGTAACTATGCCAGGTTTAAAATCAAGGTGAATATGTATTTGGGTTTTTACCATATAGGGCATATGTTATAATTTTCTTCTCATGATGCAAGTTATTAATTTAACTTCGCCTAAATCGTTTTCTAGCCCACTGTGCGACGTCATCGTCGCCGCCGTCGTCGTTGCCGTTGTGTGTGTGTCGACATTGTGTGTGTGTTCTGCGGCGCAGCCATAGTGCTAACAAGGTGATGCAGATCGCGTCGCGGACACGCTTCTCCACTTCTTGTTTTCTCGTCTTGTTATCTTCTCCTTTTCTGTTTCTACATTTTGCTTTCTTTTGCTTTTGACCATCAGCAGAGACAACGGCCTGTGCTTGTTGTGTTGTTATTGTTGTTGTTGTGTTGTGATTGCGTGTGTAAGCGAGCATTCAAGCTCCTATACATACATGTGTTTGTGTGATTATGTACTTAACATACGTATGTATATATGCATTTGAACTCAGTTCTCATAAAAATTCGAATGAATATATAAAATGTAAGCAGTCGTGTGTGTGTATGTATGTATTTATAAATGAATGTGAGTATGTATGTATGCCTACACACATTTACTCTTACGCAACTCTCGTACTCTCTGCCTTTGCGTTTTGCTGAGTGCATGTATGTATATAAGTATTGAGTGTACTTATATGGTATGGAACAGCAAGAAACCCTCTCATTTGATCTTTTAAAGAACAAATAGAAATTAAAATTCTTTAACATATTTAAGTTAAGGTATTATGTTCATTATATACATTAACAAAAACTCATTAGTTTATAATGAAAACATGAAAGCAGTCGGACGCTATTTTTAATTTTCACTATACTTACATATGTATGTATGTATACAGTCTGTGAAGTAACACTTTACACATATGTACCTTAAATTATCATGTCCATTTGAGTAAATAGTTACTTCACTATCGGTATATGTGTAGGGTTGCGTATTTAAATAGAAAACCCCATATTAATATCGAAAAAAATGTATCCTAACTTTGTGCACATGTATGTAGCAGGCAGAAGGAAGCGTGGGATACCCCAGCTCAATTTGTAAGCGCTGTATAAAAGCTACAACTTTCTGATTTTAACATATATTAAGCTAAATAAATTATCGACGTATTCTCTAAATTGTCCGATCGAACAATAATCACAGAAGTTATATAAGAAAGTATGTGCACAAAACCAAATGCTTCTGTCAGCTAACAAGAAAGGGCGAGCGCGATCCCCATATGTCGGGAATAATTGTAAACTACACGGGAACATAGGTCGAACATACGTCCCACTGTCGCGTGCTGCTTGACTGTTGCTTTCCTTACTGGTTAAAGATCAGAATATCGCCTTAAATATTGAATGGAAATTAAATTGATTGCAATCATATAAACTACGACCAGAAATATGGAGTAAGAGCATTCTAGCTCAAATTTTTGTTTTTTACTTTTTTTGCTTTTATTTGAATTTTATAATATAATATTTTAGTTTACTGTGGAATTAATTCCTTTAATGTTTTATTAATATATTGCGCTCTTTTAGTTTCTTTTTACAATGTGCTTTTCTCGCTGTGTTAAACGATAGTGACGCCGTCCTCTCTCGTGTTCCACAACACTATGCTATCGATGCGATACTGACGCTCTCTCAATCCTGTCTTATACAACACTTTCCCATCGATAGGGTTTCCGATAACTTAATTAATTTTCAATAGTATATCGATAAGGTCACACTTGATAACATAAGGCTTAACATAATAGAGTATATCTTAACAGTTCGGCCATTCTCACATTTTGATCGACCCAATCAAGGCTGTACTATACAATATTTAAAATCTTTTACATGATAAATTTAATGTTAAAGTAAAATAAGTAAAATAGTTAGTAAATGCGGTTACGGTTCTGAATCACTCTCGACATTGACTCTCTAATCTGCCCACTTTCTTAATGTAGATGCTTCTAAAATACCTTCATACGGCATTTGTGTTACTTGACAGTTTTCTATAGTATATCTGTTACAACGTATCTATCATTTGGTAAAACCTTTTTAATAACATATGGGCCTTTATATTTTGCTATAAATTTCTTATTTGTTCCAATAGTTGTATCGACATTTCGAACCACCACAAAATCGTTACAGGAAAATATCTCATGAGGTTTATATTGATTTTTGTGAGTCAATGAACTTTTTGGTTGAGAAGTTTTAAGATTTTCAAATGAAGTGTTTCTTTACCTATCCAAATCTCGGGATGTTTCTCCTTTGTCTTCTTAATACTCAGTAAATGTGTTTATTTGTAAACTTCTCTGGCTGACTCCGAACAACAACATTGTTGGTGTTTGGTTCGTTGTCGAGTTTACGGAATTATTAACTGCGTATTCAACTTTGGTTAATAGTTTGTACCAATCAGAGTGCTGAATTGGTTTTCAGATTTTCAAAATCATCGACTTAATAATTCTATTTATTCGCTCGACCTGGTCATTGGCCTGCGGGGAGGCAGTTGCTACTTTAACACTTTCTATGCTGAATTGAACAATTATAGTTTGACAGTAGCCCATCTGGCTATTCTTGCATTAACACTTTTCCTTTCGAATGTTAGGATTAGTGCATTACAGTCTGTTATTATTTTAAATTCTATACCGTCCAAATAGATACTAAATTTCCTTAATGCGTAAATGATTGCTAATGTTTCTAATTCAAAACTATGATACCTTCCCTCCTCTGGCATTATAGCTTGTGAAAAATATGCAATATTGTGGAATTTACCGTCTTCTTGCTTTTGGAGTAAAACCGCTCCAAAACCTAACTGATTCGCGTCACAGTGATGCTCAGTTGCTTTCCCAGGGCTATATAATGCCAAAACAGGTTCCGATGTAAACGTATAACTCAAATATTTAAATGCTTGTAAACATTCTTCCGTGAAATTAAATTCTGAGTTGGGCCTTGTCAATTGTCGAAGAGGTTTTGCGACACTGGAAAAGGAGGGCATGAAACGTCTAAAATATGAGAAAAGCCCTAAACATTTTTCTACATCACTAGCACATTTCGAAATAGCAATGTGCTTAATTGCTAACATATGGCAGATGCTTTTATTCCATCTTTGCTTATACTGAATCCCAAGAAGTCTATTTGCGGAAAACAGAAAATACATTTTGACAGCTTTAATTCTAGACGGAATTCGGATAACTTTGTTAAGATCCTTTTTAAGTGAAGAATATGTTCCTCAAATGTTTTTGTGCCAATAGCAATATCGTCCATATAAACGGCAACATTTCCATCTTTGACAATTGGTCCTAAAACAAAATTAATGACGCGCCAAAATGCCAAAAGGCATTTTAAGATACTCATATTGACCATACAGCTCCTTTGACTTGATGAAAAACGCTTTTCAAATCAAGTATACTAAAAAATTTATTACCTTCTAGTTTTTCTAAACAATCGTCTATTCTTTGAATTGGGTAGCCATCTCTTTCTGTTATCTTATTTAATTGCCTATAGTCTACACTTATTCTTTTTCCATCATCCTTTTTTTCACAAGGACAATTGCGGAAGTGTACGGAGAATTTCTAGGGTGAATATGCCCTAAGGCCAGAAGTTCATCAATTATTATTTCCATTTCATTCATGAATTTTAATCTGATCTTCATTTCGTAATTATAATCTGGCATTGGAATGTTTTCGATACTCAAATAGTTTTCCTTAATGGCTTCACAAACCCTATTGAAATGTTTCGCTACTTAAATCGGGACTTATAATTTGTTCAATTTCTTCGTCTATGTCAATACTCAATAATACAATTGTTTGATCGAAATTTTTCCGTAATATCTGCAGTTTTACAATTTTCTATCAATTCGACGGAAGTCGTAACATAGGACTTATCTATCAATTCAACGGAAGTCGTAACAGAAGGTTTATCTATCAATTCAACGGAAGTCGTAACAGAAGGTTTACTCACTATTTGCTAATTGCACAATTTGCAATATTCTACAATAATATCATTTGTCAATGAACTCCTTTTTGCAATGCAGATTTTCAAAATATCTTTATTTGCCGTAACTTCAATAGGCGAAATTTAATTTTGCTGTTGGTAATAAAGTTTTAAATTAAAAGTTTTCAAAAAGTCCCTTCCTAACAATACTGGATAAGGCATACATTCGTCCGGGACAACGTAAAGCAAAAATTCATTTGTAATGTTTTCAAAAGTTATCTTAACAATTAATTTTCCCAAGGTGCAAAGCCGAAAATTTTCTAGTCCCACAAGTGTGTTCCATAAAGCGAATCTTCTGTTAAACTTTGTAGTATGGTGGAACGTCGAATTAAACTAATGGCGCTACCAGTATCAAGCAAACAAGAAAATATATCACTATGTGAAAGAGCCTCAATGACGAATGTGATTTTTCCCGTATTAACAATTGAAATCTCTGGGGATTCCGTGTTAGCAGTATCCTTAATAAGGGCTACCATCTGCTTGGGAGCGCTTATGCTACAGTTTTTGGTGGTGTGATCTAACGATCCGCATTTGAAGCATGACCCTTTGGTTCGCTTACGCTGACCACAATCCTTTGTCATGTGTCCAAATCCAGAACAGTTAAAGCATCTAACGGAAATTGCTGTATTTGGCTCCTTCGTTGTGGCGATGTTATTGCGTAGACGCTTATTACGCATTTTGGAGTAACGGAAAGATAATTTCATCAGGTACTCTATGGTAGAAGCAGAATATAACACAGCTACCTCAGAGGTGAAATCCTGCAGTCCTTCGATGATTAGTTGCACGACCTGAGATTACTCGATGTGTGCTCCTGACGAATATCCTGCATTTGAAAGATGAAGGCCAGGAATCACATCTTGCTGTTGCTGATCACCGTCGATTTGAATATCATCGCCGTCTATGGTGTCGCATGTACGTTCAAAATCACTCAGCCACTTGCGTGATCTGCTGCATGCTCGCCGCTAAATGGAAAGATGGCGGTCATTACGTCATCAACTTCTGCGCGATTTCTGCTTGAAGTCCCGCGTAGATTTTCTAGAATCTTCAGAATCGTCAGAAATTTGCAAAGCCTGTACAGCTGCTATGGACTGTTCGTCTGATTCAGAATAATGTTGTTCTGTGTCTGCCGCTTTTATAGCAGTTTCCATACTGTCAAATTGTGCTCCATGGTCCTTAGCAAATTTTTTCAAATGGCGGGTGTTGTCGTTCTTTTCGAATTGAATATCGTTTCTTAGGAGCCATGCAATTATTTGTTCTCTTTCCATGATGAAATTTAACGGAACTTTACAAAATTGACGAGACACGCCGGCCTCAGTGCAGAAACTTGCTGACAATTGGCCATTTGCAGAAATATTCGCAGTTTAATTTTATGTTGAGTTTTAAAAAATTTTTGTTTGTTTGGCATTTGTTTATCCCACTTCTGAAGTTGTGGAATTAATTCCTTTAATGTTTTATTAATATATTGCGTTCTATTAGTTTTTTTTTACAATGTGCTTTCCTCGTTGTCTTAAACGATAGTGACGCTCTCCTCTCTCGTCTTCCACAACACTATCCTATCGATGGGATAATGACGCTCTCTCAATCCTGTCTTAAACAACACTATCCCATCGATAGGGTTTCCGATAACTTAATTCATTTACAATAGTATATCGATAAGGTCACACTTGATAACATAAGGCTTAACATAATAGAGTATAAGGCTAACTTAATAGAGTATATGTTAACATTACAAAATGTTGTTATTGCCAGTCATTATATTTAAGGCTACAAGGCTACAAATCGAGCAATAACAATTTTGTTAGTTTTTCGGGCCTTGGCAGATTTCTGTTCGGTTAGCAGCAGAAAAGAGCCTCCTACTTGGGACGGAAGTGGCGACAATTGGTACTATCTCAAGTGAAATTTTAAAGAGGTTGGCATATATATCCTTAGCTGACTTCCATGTTTTGAAGGGGTTGCAATTTGGATTTGATAATGGCGACGTACAAGTAGTGGGACAGCTCATCTTTTTCCATCAAACTGGGAGTTTGATGTTTATGTAGCTCTGCAAACATATTCCTTAGTAAAGTTAAATTATCATTTATTTCCGTGCCAGTTTTAGTACCGGATATCATACTGTCATTATTTTAAATCGAATCACTAACAAATCGAATTAAACAACAAGCATGAAAGCTAGATTCGAGGCCGCCCCACTGAGTTATACCCACTACCCACCTGATAAACTCGATTTTTTTAAGTTATAGCGATAACTTTTATGTTTAGCGTATTTTAATCTGCAAATCTTTGTGTTTTAAAATAATGTTGATATGCTGTACAATTTGTATACATAGTACATACTACCATCTAGCCTACTACATATTATTAGACCCTTGCTCAGGATCACAAGCCAAGTCGATTGAGTCATGTCTGTCTGTCTGTCTGTGTGAACGCACAGATCTCAGCTATTATAAAAGCTAAAGTTACCAAATTTGGCAGCAAGACTCCTGCGTACTATAAGCTGATCAAGTTTATTTCAAATGTTAGGTACCACGCCCACCGCCCCCGTAAATCAATAATTTAATTTGAACTCAATTTGTAAGCGCTGTATTAAAGGTACAACTTTTTGACTTTAACATATACTAAGCTGAATGAATTACCTAATTGCAATCCGACCGGACCATAATCACAGAAGTTATTTCAGAAAGTATGAATATAAACCCAAATGCTTCTGTCAGCTAACAAGAGACGTCTGTCGGGATTATTGTAAAGTATATGTGTATGAATTTAAACAAATTAAACTACACGGGAGCATAGGTCGAAGGGTATCCCACTGTAGCGTGGTGCGCGACTGTTGCTTTTCTTACTGGTTTTTTCAAAAAACATATATATTCATTATGCGATCGCCAGCGGAATGGCAGACATGATTTGGGGATTGATTAAATTATTGTGTGTACCAAAAATGATCTGTACTGCGTTCAAATTACGTTTGAATTTTTTCGAATTAATAGGGTGTCATCAAAATCGAAAATAAACTTTCTCTGCACGCAGAATTTAGAAATTTTTAAAGGTATTGTAGGTATGCTTAAAGTCGCCGAAATCAAGACTTTTATACGGACAGACAGACAGACGGACAGACATGGCCATATCGACTCATGTGTTGATGCTGATCAAGAATATATATACTTCGTAGGATCTTAACCATTTTCAAATGGAACGAGAGCAACAATCGCGCAAAACGCGACAGTGGGATACCCTTCGACCTATGTTCCCGTGTAGTTTAATTTGTTAAATTCATACACATATGCATATGCACATGCTTTAAAATTATTCCCGACAGATGGCGCTCGCGTTTCGCGCTCGCCCGTCTCCCTTGTTCGCTGACAGAAGCACTTGGTTTTATGCTCATACTTTCTTAAATAACTTCTGTGTTTATTGTTCGATTGGATTGTAATTTGGGGACTACGTAGATATTTCATTTAGCTTAGTATATGTTAAAGTCAGAAAGATGTATCTTATATACAGCGCTTACAAATTAAGTTCAAAAATTAAATTATTGATTTGTGGGGGCGGTGGGCGTGGCACCTAACATTTGAAATAAACTTCATCTGCTTATAGTACACAGGAGTCTTTCTGCCAAGTTTGGTAACTCTAGCTTTTATAATAGCTGAGATCTGTGCGTTCACACAGACAGACGGACAGACGGACAGACGGACAGACAGACAGACATGGCTCAATCGACTCGGCTTGTGATCCTGAGCAAGAATATATATACTTTATGGGGTCTCCCACGCCTCCTTATGCCTGTTACATACATTTGCACAAAGTTAGTATACCCTTTTTTGACCATTTTCAATGGTCGAAGGGTATAAAAAGGGTATAACATGAAAATAATGAGGAAAAATCAGCTGTCAATTAGTTATCTGCAAAATGCAAACATTTCTTAAACATTAACACATACGAGTAAAACTATTGCTCTAAAACAAACAGTGCTGCCCATCCTCTGGTCGAAAACTATTAATATTTAATATGTTAACTATTAGCATCTATGACTTCTTTATACGCCCGGAAGTTTATTGAATTAGGCCTTATAAATGATGATATTATAGCATTATATCGATATTATTGTATTTATATCATATTCGACTAATCTTTATCGCAGTTAACGATTAATCGATGTTAGAAGATAAGTAGAGATGTTCCGATAGTTGTTCTTATATTTTGGAACCATAGTGTAATTAGAACGATAGAACAATAGTTAAGGTAATCGTTATTAAAGATCGTAATATACATTAATTCGACAGCTTGTGAAATTGCACGACACGCATTAAAAGAAATATAATTTAAAATGGAAATAAAAATTTTGAACAATTGAACACAAATAAGAATTTCGTGCAACAATATTGATGTATTTTAACCTATCCTTTTTCTATCGCCTTAATGAATTTGAACTTTTGGTAGCTGGGTTTCTTCTTTTGACCATCTTCTTTATTAACAATGCCCACAAATTGCCTATCCGTCCGTCTGTCTGTTGCAAGGCAAACAGACTGTTTTAAAGTTATCGTGGTGAAACTTGGCTTGCCGATATATCGTATAGCTGCCATACAACCTATCGCTTGATTTTCGTTATTTTTCCAAATATCACTTTTAAATTAACTTCATCGTTACTTTTTCTTTCTTTCGTTTTGGTTCGTTTTATATTATTTTTATACGTTTCTTTAATATTTATAAGAAAAATCTGAAATGTTTTCATGAAAATAAAAATGTTTGCGTTTATACTTCAATACATTTAACGGTTTAGCAAATATTCCATATTTAAAGTTCATGTGTACCCATTGGACGAAGTTATGTATGTATGTATGCACATATGCATACACATGTACATGTGTATATATACACCCAAAGTCGAACAGAAGACGGAGGACAATGAAAACAATCGGTTCATATATGCATATACACGCATTCGTATGCATATTTGTTTTTGTATGATATCAGTGAGTTGGAGCGCACCATCGCACAGTGGTGTCGAACAAACTCTTTTTGCTGATTATATAAGTTATGTATGTAGATATATATATGTAGATCCATAACAAAAGTTTATAATATAATAAAAACATTGTCAATTTTTGTAATACTGTATACTTTCTTTAACTCCTGCAAATTGAAAATATTGATATTTAGTTAACAGGAGAACGTTGTTGTAGGCGACTCTTCCATGTTTTTATTTTGTTAGGCGTTTATTTATGTAGTGAATAATAGGCTTTAATATTTGAATTTGAAAATTTTCTTTCAATTACTTTTGTGTTTACGCTTTAATGAGTCGATTGATGCAATTTTATCTATCGGCTTACCGCCACATTTTCGATAACTAATTGATCAAATCACTAAGCATCGAACATATAGAGTTCTCAAACAGCGGAATCTACTCATTTGATGCAATGCAGAGACTGGTACCCCTGAACATGACGTGTTTCAAGAGTGAGCGATCGGCTTTCTTAGAAACCGCGAGAAGCGCACATCGGCATCAAGTCAGTTGCACAACGACAGCGGAAGGATGAGCATGGGCGTAGAACAAAGTTGTGGAACAACTATAATTTTTGTTTTTTTATGTTTGTACTAAATTTGACAAAATTTATCAACCAAAACTAAAAAATTCGGAATACATCAATAAATATTTACTAAATAAAATTATGCCATAAATCAAGCCACATATTTTTGAAGCTATAAAAGTTTCGCTGCAAGATAACCATTTTTGACTTGGCTCTCGACGTCGAAACAAAAAATTGACTTCAGGCTGCCAGCGGGCTGGCCGAAGCATTTGCCTGTTGTCAAACTTCACAAGCAACGCATACGAGTACATTCATATGCGAGCTTATGCATGCATATACGCACACATTGAAACGATCACAGAGCGCAAAGAAATACACCCATGCTCATCGTTTCTCTGTCGTTGTGCGACTGAGTTGATGCCGCTGTGCGCTTCTCGCGGTTTTTAACGAAGAGAGTCGATGGCTCACTGGTGAAACACTTCGTGTTCAGCGGTCCTAATCTCTGCATTGCATCAAATGAGTAGAATCCGCTGTTTGAGTACTCTATATCTTCGATGCTTAGTGATCAAGTCTAATGATTAGTGTTAAGTAAATTTCAAATATCGTATATAAACAGTGAGATATTAATTTACAAATAAAACAAATTAGTAACTAATAATGACTTGAATAATAAATAAAACGGTAATTAACAAAGTTAATGAATGGCTTACAATATTTGTACATACATATATATATAAATTTAGTCAAGTAACTCTTTACAGATATGTACATAAAATTATTAAATGTACATATTAACATTGATTAACTGTACATACATACATATACAGGGTCCGCCACGTAACTTTTTTTTTTTTTAAACAGTGCGCGCAAGATCGATCGTAACGTTGCTTGTGTGGCACGGAGCGCCGTCTTGCTGGAACCAAATGTTGTCCAAGTCCTCCTCCCGGAAGAACCAATCTGTTAACATGGCGCGGTAGCGTTCGCCATTGACCGTAACGACGGCTCCTGCCGCATTTTCGCCTCACGCACACTCTCGGCCACAGCAGCGATATTACCGGCAGTACACACTTTTTTTGATTTCTCACGCGTTGGTTTATCAATAATTGTGCCGGTTTCTCTCAATTTTTTCAAAAGAAAGCGCACATACGGAGCGGACGGTGCTTTGTTACGGCTCATTTCCGTTTGTAATTTTCGCACACATTCTGCAAGATTACCATAATTATATTTTAACGCGTTCCTCCATCGTATACACAACCATTTTCGTTCAGCGGAAGGATAAAACTAACTTTCTGTCAAATAAGATGTAACATCAGTGCTACCACACTCAAAATAACCACTAGTTCAAAAAAAAAATGTTAGATGGCGGACTCTGTATATACGAGGGTCGTTTGATAAGTCCGTGACTTTTTGAATAAAATATATTTTTTTCGTCAAAGAAGCGTTTTATTTCTCAACATAATCTCCTTTTAGCTCTATACATTTAGTCCAGCGTTTTTCCAATTTTTTTATTCCTTCCAAATAATAGGTTTTCTCAAGGCCCTCAAAATAGTCGTTTGTTTCTGTGATGACCTCTTCATTTGACCCGAATCTCTTACCGCCGAGCCATTTCTTCATGTTTGGAAACAAAAAATAGTCACAGGGGGCTAAATCTGGAGAATATGCTGGATGGGGTAGCAGTTCGTAGCCCAATTTATGAAATTTTGCCATGCTGACTACACACGTGTGCACCCGTGCATTGTCCTGATGGAACAGCACTTTTTTTTCGCCAAATGCGGTCGTTTCTGCTTCAAATCAATATCGAATCTGTCCAAAAGCTCTGAATAATATTCGCCGGTGATCGTTTTACCCTTTTCAAGGTAATCGATGTGAATGATACCTTGTGCATCCCAAAAAACTGTGGCCATGACCTTGTTGGCCGACAGACCCACCTTGGCCTTCTTTGGTGCACGTTCACCCGGAGAAACCCACTGTCTTGATTGTTCTTTGGTCTCTGGTGTGGTGTGGTGGATCCATGTTTCGTCTACGGTAACGAAACGGCGCAAAAATTCGTTTGGATTGCGGTTGAACATCGCCAAACACTCCTTTGAAATGGTCACACGGTTGCGCTTATGGTCGTGTGTGAGCAATCGCGGCACCCATCGCGCGGAAAGCTTTTTCATGTCCAAATATTCATGTAAAATGTGATGTACCCGTTCAGTTGAGATGCCTACAGCCTCAGCTACCTCACGCACTTTCATTCTCCGATCATCCAATATCATTCCATGGATTTTGTCGACGATTTCTGGCATGACGACCTCTTTTGGGCGACCTGAACGTTCGGCATCACTTGTACTGGTACGACCACAACGGAACTCAGTAAACCATTTCTTAACCATTGAAATTGATGGTGCAGAGTCCCCATAATATTTATCAAGTCTTTCCTTGGTTTCGGTGATGGATTTTTTACGCAAAAAATAATGCTTAATTAGCACACGAAATTCACTTTTTTCCATTTTCGTTAAAATTCACGAGATCGTCTGCTTTCAATGCCTATAAAACGCAAACCAAAAAACGCAGCTTTCTCAAAATTTTACAGTCAGCTGTTAATCGATAACTGCTGACAGGAGCAGTGTTGTATTTAGAGCAGGTGCGCGGCAAATACAAAAAGTCACGGACTTATCAAACGACCCTCGTAAATATCGTTTTTAAAATAAACCAGTAAGAAAAGCAACAGTCGCGCAGCACGCGACACTTTGATACCCTTCGACCTATGTATGTATGTACACATATACATATGCACGTGATTTGCAATAAATCCCGATAGATGGCGGTCGCGCTTCGCGCTCGCCCGCCTCCCTTCTTAGCTGACAGAAGCACTTGGTTTTATGCTTATACTTTCTTATTGTCCAATCGGATTGTAATTTGGAGACTACGTAGATATTTCACTCAGCTTAGTATATGTTAAAGTCAGAAAATTGTATCTTTTATACAGCGCTTACAAATTGAGTTCAAAAATGAATTTATTGATTTGCGGGGGCGGTGGGGGTGGCACCTAACAATTAAAATAAACTTGATCTGCGCCGAGTACATAGGAACCTTCATTCCAAATTTGGTGTCTAGCATTTATACCTAATAGTATTTATATCTCTATTACATACAAGCATAAGCAGGTTTGTCAGAACTCATAAAATATATACATATGTCGCAGTTTCGTTGTTATTCGCCATAATGCTAGCGCAGTGAGTTTCGATCGCACTGAAGTACTACGCACAACTGCCTTGTGTCGCACACTTCTTCTACGTGCTTACCATCGAACCACACTCGGCGTCAGCGACAACACGCTGGCGCCGCGCTAAATCGGTTCTTCCCAAAACTACAAACTACAGGCAACCAATAACTGCGTAAATAGAGGCTGATGCAATATTTCCATTATGATGAAATACACTACATCGTACACTACCAGAATACCCATACACTAACACATGCAAAATTATGCTCCGACACGGCCATCCTGACCATTACACGACCTCGTGAAATATTATCATAATGCTTTTTCTTTAATGCAACAAAACCATTTTCAAATTACACTTACATTAACAAATTAAATTTCACATTTCAATATCATTCTTAGAGTAATACAAAACTTTTTAACATAATTCATTCATCATTTCATTACAATATCTAATGCGCCACACGCCATGATCAAAACAATTGTTTTGCACTTGTGCTTACATTATTATTATACATTTCATTATAAGCCCTTCAGGCCTCCGCAGTGTCACTTGCTAAAGCTTATATTCTAATCATTTCATTACTGTCTCTTTCAACAGCTTTCTTTTCCATTTCCTTATCACTGTCTCTTTCAACAGCTTCATTTTCCATCTCTTCATCACTGTCTCTTTCAACAGTTTCATTTTCCATTTATTCATTACTGTCTCTTTCAACAGTTTCATTTTCCATTTCTTCATTACTGTCTCTTTCAACAGTTTCATTTTCAACCATTTCATTTAAATTCTTTTTACATTTATCTAATTCTTCTTGTACTTGCCAATCTGGCATTTTTCTTATGTCATCGTGAGCATATTTATATTTTCTATTGTTCGTCAACGACCTGAGCATATATCTATCCCCCTCCAACAATTCGGTTATTTCAAAAGGCCCTCTAAACTTCGGGCTTAACTTTGTTTGATGCCTTTCTTCATTTTTTAACAACACGAAATCTCCAACTTGACATTTAACAACTTTGGCTTTTCCTTTATCAAATTGGCCAGGTGATACCATTACATTAAATCCTGAGAACAACACTTCTCGATCAATAATGATATCATTTCTTAAATGCACATCGTCCAAAACATGAAACAATATCTCAATACAATAGTTGTTAATTTTTACGTTACTAAGTATTTGCAATGTGCTACAAATACTACCATTGCCAATACCTTTCAACAGCACTACATTGTTAATTCTTTTACCAACAAATTTGTTACTTAGCTTTTGTTTAATTAAAGAACATTCCGATCCAGAGTCAAAAATTATTGGATATGTCTCGCACTGATGAACCATCTCGCCCTTGGGTTCAACAACTTCACAAAGTTCCGCCCTTTTCACCTGAAGCGTGCCTTTTATGGTGTTTTCTGCGAAAATTATGTCCACTGTAGAGCACCACGCCGTTGCATCGACGCCAGCACCGTCTGCGTTGAATTTGGGTAGCACTACCGAATTTTTATTTGTTGTTTCGGATGTCGTTGTTTGCAGTGTTTTAACAAGCTCGATAAAGTTTTTATTTTGCATTTCCATTAAAATCCGCCATGGTTCACTAGACATATCAGGTAGCGAGCCCGATCCCACTTCTGATGTCGCAGTTTCGTTGCTATTCGCCATAATGCTAGCGCAGTGAGTTTCGATCGCACTGAAGTACTACGCACAACTGCCTTGTGTCGCACACTTCTTCTACGTGCTTACCATCGAACCACACTCGGCGTCAGCGACAACACGCTGGCGCCGCGCTAAATCGGTTCTTCCCAAAACTACAAACTACAGGCAACCAATAACTGCGTAAATAGAGGCTGATGCAATATTTCCATTATGATGAAATACACTACATCGTACACTACCAGAATACCCATACACTAACACATGCAAAATTATGCTCCGACACATACATACATATGTATTATTATTATTAAAACTAAAGGTAAAGGTTAAATAGCTGCAGGCGTCACCCATTTTTTTCAAATTTTTTTCACCGATAAGGTTATATTTATCATGATTTTAGGTGATTTGGCAGTCGCTTCTAGTTTTTTTTTTAATTGAATTTTGAAAATAATTAAATGTACATGTATTCGGTGATTCAGCTATTTAACCTTTACCAAATTAAAGACCCAATATTTGACAGAAGCTATTGGGATACCATACATTATGCTACATGTTGCAATTTTTAAGTAACAGTCCTCTGGCAGACGGGGGCCCTTGTTCACTGCAAGACCCTCGCCACATGCCTCTACGGGCCTGAGTGTGGGTTATAGAACTTGTCTGTATGTTTATGTTTATTGATCGTTTTAAACAGACATACATATATACATATACTGCTGCACATCTATGTAAGTGATTCGTTCATACACACATGTTTGCGTACATATAAACATACATACATACATATATGTATGTACGTTTGCCCCGGCATCGTGTATCCTTGGAAATTAATGAGTTTTCGTAGAAACCGAAGCGTAGCTTGCTTTTGTTGTACAGCCGACAAGTTTAGCGTAGCTGTTTTTGTTGCTCTCGTAAGACAGTGTTGGTACTGTTCTGTTGTTCTTGCTATCTCTGAATAATTTCGTTACTCATTTACTACCTTTTGTATGTACATATGTATGTATTTACTTTTTGTTGGTATATTTCCCTTTTTCTTGTTTACGACTTACTCTGTTACTCTTCTTCTCCTTAACATTTTTATACCTGCTGCCCATAGAGTATAAGGATATAATAACTTTATACCAATCGAAAATGTAAATACCAGGGACCGTAAAGGTTATAATTTTTATTAAAAAAATTGAAAAATAAGAGTTATAAATTAATTTGTGTATTTAAAAATCATTTTTAATTACAATTTTTGAAAATACAAATCAATTTATAGTTTATATTTCTGATTTTTAAAATAAAAATCAAAAATAAAAGTTGTGACTTGATTTTTATTATAAAAATCAAATTGAAATTGCTCATGAACCGAGAGTCCTAGATCATATATTGGTAAATATATATGATCTACACTGCAATTCCTATCAGTTTATATACATATCAGTTTAGACAATGGTTTACACTTATTAGCGACCTAAGCTCAAGGGCAAAATATGTATATAAAATTCATAAGAGACACAGAGACACTTGCAGTCGATCAACTCGTAAAAACTTCAAGATTAATAACGACATGTTTCGAAAAGCCGATATATGATCAAGCTCGTTTTATGAGCAATTTCAATTTGAATTTTATTTCTGATTTTTATAATAAAATTCAATTCATACCTCTTACTTTTTGATTTTTAAAAATCAAATATAAAAGTTATAAATTGATTTTTATTTTTAAAAATCAAATATAAAAATTTAAAAAGTTTACGCGGTTTTAGTGTTCCCTGATAAAAACTAGCACGGTAGGACTTTTCCCACATTTTTCAGAGACTCTTAAGAGCTTTGATTTTCATAATCTCATAATTATTATTTACGGTCCCTGGTAAATACTTACATACATATGTACATATGTAACAGGCAAAAGGACGCGCGACATACCCAACAAAGTATATAAATTAACTCTTTACTCAAATGTACATGTTAAAGTTATGTAAATATGTAACTCTTTACTCAAACGTACATGTTAATGTTATGTAAATTTAACATTAACATTAATATATATCTTTACTCAAATGTATATGTTAATATTATGTATTTTACATACATACATACATACATATGTATGTATGTGAAAATTTTTTTTTCAGTATCAACAGTCGATTCGATATATATAAAAACCTAGATTTTAGAGACTTTCAAAGCTATGGCTAAATTGGTTGTCAATATGCATTATTATAGCACGCAGATCAAATGATTTTTGAAAATTAAGTCCTGAATTCAGATGAAATAAAAATAAATTTAAGGCAGAAGATCCATAGAAAATCCAATCCGTCTGACTAAGTCTTAGCTAAAAAAATATTTTTTTCAATCTCCAGCACGTAATAAATATCGAATTAAAAATATCGATAATTATTAGTGATGGCAACTCAAAAAATGTACGCTTTTAGTAAAACAACAGATACTAGAGCTGGAAGGTAAATCGAATAATATTCTTTACATATATTCTTTACATTCGTTAGCTGTTATTGTAAATATGTTATATGAACAATGTTATAAAATTCGTTGCAAGTAGGTATGTTCGATGCTTATTCCTAGTAGTGGAATTAAAGCCATAACCTGCAATGGTGTAAATCTTCGGCTTGTCGAAGGTAGACTCTTTCTTCTAATCTAACTAACTTATTCACTTTTATTTCAGATAAACTCGAACCTCACACCCACACTTTCAACATGGGTTATCTAGTGTCGCCATACTCATATGCTAATGGAGCACCTAGTGCATTGCCTGTGGCTATGGTAAGCGATATATTTATATATACAAAATATATAAACAGTAATTAAAGTGAAGAAATGTAACTAAATGATCGACACATGGAACCGAATAATAATATTTAATTTACTCTTCTATGTAAATTTGTAGAAGACATCTCCCCCGACCCTCTCAAATCAAAATGGTCAAAATAAGGGTATACTAGCTTTGTACAAATGTATGTAACAGCCTGAAGGAGGCGTGGCAGACATCATAAAGTCTATATATTCTTGCTCAGGATCAACAGACGAGTTGATTGAGCCATTTTTGTCTGTTTGAACGTCAAGATCTCAGCTATTAAATATGCTGGCGATACCAAATTGGCAAAAAGTTTCCTGTATACTATACGGTGATCAAGTTTATTTCAAATGTTAGGTGCCACGTCCACCGCCCCAGCAAATCAAAAATTTCATTTTTGAACTCAATTAGCGCATTGTCACATATCTACGAAAAAACTCGGAATTATTTCGCTTGAACACTTTCAAACACTGCTCCGAATCATAAACTCGTTGTTTTTCGTGAAAAGTGAGCTCGCGCGGTACAGACTTTGCACAGAGCTTTCTCAAACCCAAATATTCGTGAATGATATTATGTACATTTCATTCAATTTCAGTTTACGGTCATTCAATATAATTTTGTGGTTATTTTTGAGGTTTTTGTCGGTAACCACCTTTTTTGGCGTCCACTGTGAGGACTGTTTTCGGTGCTCATTTCACCACGTCTAAACTTGGCATACCAATTTTTGTTGTTTTTTTTGTTGTTTTTCCTGGGGAAGTGTCCGGAAACTCGTTATCAATCCAAATTTTTGGCTCTACTGTTCTTTCTCCCTTCAAAAAACAATATTTTATCAACACGCGAAATTCCTTTTTATCCATTTTCTTCCCAATAGCGAAAGTTGCTTCACTGTAAATGCTATAACTCTTAAAATAATGATCCGACAATCGTCAAATTTATACACGCGTATTTTGAAGGTTAGGGCAAACTATTAAAAATCTTGTTATAATTCTAGTAGCGCTATATATGTTTATATATTTATATGCTATGTGCCAAGTTTCACCAAGATAGCTTTAAAACTACTGGCTAGATCGACTTTTCTGTTGATGCTGATTCAGAATATAAATTCAATATTCTTATCCAATTTATATTCTGCAATATTCTTAATTTCAGCCTTAGAGGCTAATTTACTCTATAAAAGGGTATACTCTATAAAAGGGTATAAGACCTGCAAAGTTGACATATCCCCTTGAAAATAATGCAGTGACAATTACGTAGCCCTGGGTTGTAGAATGTTTTTATAATTTCAAACAAAAATGAACACAATCTCTACTCACATATCGAAAATAAGATACGAAGGTTCACTGAGAGATAATGTGACAAACCTCCCCCCTTCCTGCATGTAGCATGTGAAGTAATTACCCTTTTGTTACACCTATATTCAACTATTATTGAGTATCATATCAACCCTTGAAATTTGAAATATTTATAATTTGATACAGATCAACCCTACTGCAGTACAATAAACGGGGGACATTTAGTAGATAGTTGCCTTTTTTATGAAACCACCTATCTAATTGATATAGACTTGACGATGAAAGAACAACACTTTGCAGAGGGTATATTTTTAACTTGGCCTGGCATTTGTAAGACATCTTCTCCTCAGCTCAGTTCCATGAAGTATGAACACATTCAAAAATGGCTAGATTCGTGGATAATCTCAACAGACAAACACTTTTATTTATTTATTATTTTATATTTAATTTAACTTAAAGTCGACTAAATACAGTCGACTGAATTAGATACAAAGAATTATTTAAAAAGTCAGTTTAAAATAATTAAGCATTAAGTTTAAGTTTACAAAATTTTAAGGTGATTAACTTTAAAATTAATTTTATGTATTTAAAATTTAATTTAAAGATGGAAAAAAGTTGTGTCTTATATATGATGCACGATTTGCCTCCACGCTCCTCTGTCCTGTGCGCGACTCCGCCAGTTGGTGATCCCAAGCGTCGCCAGAATTGCGTCCGTCTGGTCTCTCCAACGTGCGCGTGGTCTTCCTCTCCTACGTTGTCCGCCTACTACCGCATCGAAAACGGATCGAGTTGGAGTTGTTCCCTCCATACGAGCTATGTGGCCAAGCCAGCGAAGTCGCTGAATATTAATTCGCTGGACTATGTCCACATCGCCATATAGCTCATACAGCTCATCGTTCCACCTGATACGGTAGGTTCCGCCAACGCAAACAGGTCCGAAGATCTTGTGAAGTATTTTTCTCTCGAAGACACCAAGAGCAGCTGAATCTGACTGCGTCACCGTCCAGGCTTCCGCACCATATAGAAGCTCTGGGATGATGAGTGCCTTGTAAAGGGTTAGCTTCGTCTTTCAAGAGAGGGCTCTACTGTTCATTTGCCTACTGAGCCCAATGTAACTTCTGTTGGCAAGTGTGATCCTCCGCTTGATCTCCAGGCTGACATCGTTGTTGCTGGTCACTGCAGTTCCTAGATAGACAAAGTCCTTGACCGACTCAAAGTCATAGTCTCCAGCAGTAATATGAGAGTCGAGACGCCGTGTCTCTCGGTTACTGCACACCATAAATTTTGATTTGCCTATATTCACTGCAAGACCAACTCTACCCGATTCTCTTTCAATAGCTCCAAAAGCCGCCGTCACATCACGCTTGGTACGCTGACAATGATGTCAATATCATCAGCGTAACCAAGGAGCTGGACACATTTCTGTCCCAGTATTGTGCCGCTCGATGCACTCCAGCTTTCCTTATGACACTCTCCATTAGCAGGTTGAAGAGCACACAAGATAGCGAGTCGCCTTGTCTGAGACCTCGCCTGGTACTGAAGGTTTCGGACTGGTCATTTCCTACCTTGACAGAGCTGATGGTGTTGCTCAATGTCATACTACAAAGCCGTACTAGCTTTGCAGGAATACCAAGCTCAGACAAGCGTCCTCGCCGTGGACTATCAAAAGCAGCTTTAAAATCGACAAACAAGAGTTAGGTGTCGATTTGGTTCTCATACGCTTTCTCCAGAATCTGGCATAGTGTGAAGATCTGGTCGACTGTGCGCATTGATACGGTCCGATCAATGCTTCAGCATATGGCTTAAGTCGCTCACACATTACGCTCGTGAGAACTTTGTATGCGACGGGAAGAAGACTGATGCCACGATAATTGGTGCGTTATGTTGCATAACCCTTCTTCAGAATGGGGCAGATCATACTCATATTCCAATCATTGGGCATGCTTTCCGTTAACCATACGTTGCAAATGAGCTGGTGCATGCTCCTTCATGCTCCATGCTCATCGCCTCCAGCCTTAAACAGTTCAGCCGGTAGCCCGTCCGCGACTTCGAATTCCGTATAGCTAGCGATGGGAACTTCAACACCATCCTCTCTGATTGGGGTTAGTGGATCTTCTTCATCAGGCTCTTGGTTGTCTCCAGCCAAAAGGCTTTCAAAGTGATCCCTCCATAACCTCAGTACTGTCTCTGCATCTGTGACAAGATTTTCATCATCCCTCCTGCAGGCAAGCGATCCAGACTTATACCCTTGAGTCATGCGTTTGACCCTCCGGTAAAAGTCGCGGGCATCATTCCTGCTCCTGCTATTCTCCAACTTCTCACACTGCAGAGAAGGTGCGAGGCACTGCGACCAAAAACGATCTTTTGTACCTATAGTGCTCTCCCTATCTTGACAAAAGCTGTTCTGCTTCCCTAATGAAGCATAACAGATCTTTCGTCGAGGAACGGACAATTTGCTCGGGAACTGCGATTTCCACGTGCAGATGCTTCCTCCTGATCCATACCAAGGCTGGACAATCACACAAGATGTGTTTGGTGGTTTCGTCGTCCTCTCTACAGAGCCTGCATTCTGTGTCTGAGGACAGACGCATTTTTGCGAGGTGATAGTTCACCACGTGGTGGCCACTAAGGTAGCCAATAAGGAGATAGAGATCTCTCCTGCAAAGTAAGTTTGTTCTTCGTTTAACCGAGGGATTCGTAAGCTCTCTAGCCTGCCTCATCCCTGGTTGGAAGAACCAATAGCGTTCGGTCAACCTAATCGTCCATGCTTTCACAAGGGATGAGATGGTTGACCACCCCACGCCGCAGAAGGGTTCGGGGCCATGCAGAGGGGCTGATGACCCCGCCCTCGCTAGTTCATCAGCTAGCTCGTTGCCTTGGAAACCGGAGTGTCCAGGTACCCACAGGAGGGTGACTTTGTTCCTATTGGAGAGCCTCTGGAGGCAGTTCCAACAGTCAGCCACCATACGCGAGCCTACTCTTTTTGAGGAGAGGGCTAGTATGGCGGCTTGGCTATCTGAGAAGATGTAAATATTTGCTCCTCTGATCCCCTTCTCAAGGATAAGATGACAGCAGAACTCTATGGCATGAACCTCGGATTGAAAGACTGTGGGCCATTTGCCCATAGCAATCGAGGTTTTGGAGTTGGGACCATGTATCCCAGCTCCAACCCCCTGATCAGTCCTTGACCCATCGGTATACCAGTGTATGCCATGAGGGTCACTGATGGGGTTGCCAGCATCCCAGTCCCTCCGGTCCGGGATGAGAGTTTTGAATTTTGCACCAAAGAAGAGTTCCTTGGTCATAGAATCTGATCTGGAGCAGATCTCTAAGCCAGGAATGTCTTTGATAAGTCTAGCATGCCCTGATTCGGTAGCTAGAAGCCCAGATTGGAGCTTGATTCGAAGAAGGCTCATAGCGGCGACTTCTTGGATTTGAATATGCAGCGGTGTCAAGTTTAAAATTGATTCCATAGCTGCTGTGGGACAGGTACGAAGTGCACCCGTTAGAGAAAGGCACAGCAGCCTATGCAGTTTAGTGCATTTGTTGATGGCAGTGACCTGCGTGACCTTTGGCCACCACACAATAGCGGCGTAGGTGACGATGGGTCTTACCATCATCTCAAATAACCACCGAATGGTGCAGGATTTGAGACCCCAGGTCCTACCAAAGAATCTTCTACATGCCCACATGGCATGAGTTGCCTTTGATAGGGTGTTGTTTAAATGGGAATTCCAGTTCAGTCTTTTATCAAGAGTTACCCCTAGATATTTGACCTCGTTGGAAAGTCCCACGGGAGAGCCGCCAATATGTAATTGACCTATGTCAACGGAATAGCGCTTAGTGAATGGAACGATAATCGCCTTTTGTGGATTGATGCTAAGACCTACATCTTCGCACCATCTACTAACCGTGTTCAGAGCAGATTGCATCAGCTCTGTCACAGTGTTGGCAAAGTTCCCGTTCACTATGAGAGCCAGGTCGTCAGCATAGCCAATTGCTTGCACGCCCTGTTCAGCGAGAATACTCAGTAGTTCATCAACTACTAAAGACCAGAGTAAGGGGGATAGGACCCCTCCCTGGGGACATCCCTTAACCGCACTAATGAAGGCAGTCGTGGAGTCCAAGGTAGAGGAAATGGTCCGATGCTTGAGCATAGCATCAATCCATCGGATTAGGGGACGGGCGATATTTCTGCGCTCTAGTGCAGCAGAAATAGACTCGTAGCCGGTATTATCGAAAGCACCCTCTATATCAAGAAAAGAGCACAGAGCAATATTCTTGGATACGAAGGCTCCTTCGATTTTACCCACTAGCTTGTGAAGAGCGACCTCAGTCGATCTTCCGGCTATATACGCAAACTGCGTGGGATGCAGAGGATGGCTTTTCTGCAGAGAGCACCGAATGTGCAGGTCTACGAGCCTTTCCGCTGTTTTAAGCAGAAAGGAGGTGAGACTGATCGGTCGATATGACTTAGGCTGGTCAGGGAGACGGTTTCCCTGCTTAGGAATGAATACCACATTGACTCTCCTCCAAGAGATGGGTATGTATCCCCAAGTGAGACTGGCTCTAAGTAGACCGACCAGCGGATCGAGAGTGTGATCCAGGCTGTTCTGTAGAAGGGCTGGAAAGATCTGATCGCCCCCTGGGGCTTTGAAGGGAGCGAAGGAGTTTACAGCCCATTTGACCTTTTCAGGGTCGAAGATAGTCCCTGATAGACTGGACCCACGTGAGTCCGGTGACAGGGTGGCGTCATCGTGACTCGATAGATCTGGGTTCGCCACCGAACCTGGGAAGTGGACTTGAAGAAGAAGGTCAAGTGCTTCCCTGCGATCTTGGGTGAAAGAGCCGTCTGCTCTTTTGAGTAGCCCTATCCCATTAGACGACCCTTTAGCTAATACTTTGTGGAGTCTCGCTGCCTCTGGCAGCGATTCAATGCTACCACAGTAGCTGCGCCACGTATCGCGCTTGGCACGTCTAATGGTTTTGTTGTAATTTGTGAGAGCGTCCCTATAGACGTCCCAGCTGACACGGTTAGATCTGGCCCTGTTGAATAGGCTTCTAACCTTCCTTCTTTGAGCAGCCAGTTCCTCGTTCCACCAAGGAACTTTTCGGTTGACTTTTAAGGTCTTCCGAACAGAACTGTCCTCGAAGGATGTGATCAGCACATCTTGAAGCAGGTTGGCAGCAAGTTCTATCTCACTGATAGAATTCGGGTTGCTGATCAACGAGTCTGCTTTAAAAGCCACAGAGGCTTTGAATAGTTCCCAATTTGTCTTTTTGGGACAGAAGGAGTTCTGGCGGATTTCGACTTGGCCAGGGAGGTCGAACCTGATGTGCTGATGGTCCGACAGCGTGGCTTCGTCTGTTACCCGCCAGTTTACCAGCGAACTCGCAAGAGAGTTGCTGACTAGGGTGAGATCCAGAACCTCCTCCCTAATGGCGTTAATAAAGGTAGGCTTACACCCTATGTTAGCAACATCTAATTGACAACACAATAGATATTCTAAGAGGGACTCACCACGTTTATTGACGTCGCTGCTTCCCCAGATCGTGTGATGCGCATTTGCATCACAGCCGATCACGAGCGGCTTGTTGTGCAAGCGGCAGAACTCCACTAGCCGCTGAACCTCTGTTGGAGGGACGTCATCCACGTCGCCCGGGAAATAGGCAGAGGCTAGCACTACCTCCCGGACGCCTTCAGCCGTGGCTACCTCAATAGCCGTTGCCACCAGGTCTCTGTGGATGAAATTGAGTAAAGGGAAGTGTCTCACACTGTTATTTACAACAATAGCGGTGCGAGGGGCACCACCCATACGGTCATATAACAACTTACATGATCCGCATGATAGTCCACGGATGTGGCCACCGATCAACCAGGGCTCTTGGACGAGAGCCAGGTCGATTGCGTCCTTACAGACGATCCTGCACAGGGTGGCGGACGCTCCTCTGGCGTGGTGCAGGTTCGCCTGGAGCACCTTAATGGCGCTCAGCATCCTCCTTCAGGGCTTTGGAAACAAGGCCACCTGCCTTGCCCCCCCGAGAGTCGTTGCCCCGGATGCCCTTCGGCAGTCTGGTGGAACTGCTCGGGGGAGGTCGCCTAGCGACCCCAGTCGCCGGAGGTGCCCTTGCGGGCGGCTTTCGCACCAAGCTGGTGGCGGGCCTTGTTGGTAAGGGGGGGCGTCCATTGCTGGCCACCGGCCTCGTCCGGCCCGTTGTGGGCTTGGGGGCAGTCACCACGATGACTGGGGGTTTGGGGATTGGGGATGTCAGCGCCACTGTGGCTGCGGCGCTGGTAGACGCCACCGGAGCGGCAGCCACTGCTGTCACGCCGGCGGAGGCCACCGTTACCGCTGCTGAAGGAGCGCTGATGGGAGGGGGATGGTTGGGGATGGGGAACGGGGGAGGGCAGGGGTGGGGGAGACCCTGACGGGGGAGTTCTTAAGGATAAGTTTCACCCTGCCAAAGCGGAATTTGACGTTACCCTTAAGATCCGTCAGAGTCTTGAACGACTTCTCGTCGACCAACATCGCGAGGTGCGCCGTTTTGCCATTAAGGCTGTGTTGAACCACCCGCCACAGCTCCGTTGAGAAGCACTCAAAATTCTGGAGACCCAAGTACTCCAGAATGGCGGCGGGTGGGAAGTCAGCACAATTGGGGAAGTACCCTCGAATGAGGTGAGCTCTTGGGAACTCAGCTTCCTCCAATAGCTTGATATCAAGGCCGCTGATGGACTTGATATGTCCAACAGCTCCCCTGACCCATTCGGCAGTGCTGCTGTCCTCGCACACCAAGAGCAGCCATTCATTTCGGGGTATGCACCCATCGAAACCTGGACCGATTCTTGATGTGGAGGGCAGCCGCATCGCCTTTAGGATGCTGTCTTGCACCGTGGCCAATTGCTCCGGTGTAAGAGGTTTGTTGGGATCAGCCGAAGTGAAGCCCAGTTTCACTCTGCTTGCCACCTGGCTGAAGAGTGGCTTTGTGGACTCCACATGAGTCTTTTTGGGCTTCTTTGAAGACCCTTGGGGTTCGAGGGTATCGTCAGTGCGCGTCCGCTTGGCCTTGGTTTCCACGGGGGGCGCAGTGGCGATAGCCAGAGCCTCTGCTCTGCTCGAACCCTTAGCGAGTGCAGCTTTAAAGAGCTTCTTCTCGCGGGTCTTCAGTTTGACGAAGGCGTCACCCGAGTCCAGTCGCAGAGTCTGGATTTGGGAGCCTGCTTCTGTGAGGCCTGACCTCTGTGAGGCCACGGAAGCGTCGTCAGCAAAGCTGATCAGGTCACCTTCAGCTTCCGCGTCGGAGGACATCACCTCGACGGTCTGTTGCGTGCCTGAGCAGTTGTTGGACGAGAAGGCAGCACTAGCGAACTCAGTGTCCAAGGGAGTTCGTGGCCCGGCCGAGTCCCCAGGAGTACTAGGGTCGAGACCCGTAGTATTGGGGGTGGAAGCCAGCAGCCCAATGGCTGCAGTGCTGGTGTTGGGGTCGGCCGTGAAGGCTTCACCCTGGATTGATGCAATTAAAGCTGCATCAGGCTTGTTTGTTTTTATAAAAAGATCCATAAATTGGTCCCACGAGTAGGCGGGAAGGGGAGGTCACCCACGACATAGCCCGCGTGCCGTGGGAAGTCTAAATGAAACTGGAGGGCGACAGGTATCCAGAGTCCGCATACTAGAGACCGGGCTACCCCCCGGCCATGCATCCCTTAGCGTATGCTGTTCCGCCTTGGATTGGGGTGATTTATAGATTCACGATCTTCGCCCGACTACAATTAGTCAGCACCCCTAGCAGAGACATGACCGTGCTAGGGGCCTGCTTCCAGCCGCCCTCACGTGGAGAGTATAGCCGCACTTCCGTCAGTAGGAGCAAGGACGGCACGTACCCCAGCCAGAGCTGTGGTTACATTTACTTCCCCTTGCTGTCTCTGACGGCTGACGGCCCTTTGTTTTTTTTTTTTTTTTTTATTTTTTTTTTTTTGCACAGCAACAAAATTTTTAATTTTAAACCCTTTTGCCGGGGTAAACTTATGTAGACTTTTGTCTAAAAGGTTTTTTAAAAGATGCTTTCCCGTCCGATTTTGGCATTAAAATCTCCGAGGACGATCTTAATGTCATGTGACGGGCAGCGGCTATACATTCGGTCGAGTTCTGTATAGAAAGCATCCTTGATGGCGTCGTCCTTCTCCTCTGTTGGTGCGTGTGCACAGATAAGGCTGATGTTAAAGAATCTGGCAGCTACTCGGATCGTCGCAAGTCTCTCGTTTACAGGTGTAAACTGTGAGATTCGGTGCCGTAGCCTGGCTCCTACGACGAATCCACAACCAAACTCGCGCCTATCTGTATGACAGCTGTAGTATATGTCACAATTCCGTTTCTTCCGTTTCTTCATGCATTCCTTTCCGTTCCATCGCATTTCCTGGAGGATAGCTGTAATGTCAGCCTTTAAATTGTTGAGAGTATCCACTAGTTGTTGAGTGGGACCAGGCCTGTATAATGTGCGTACATTCCAAGTGAATACTCTCAGATCATTATCCTTTTTAAATTTTCCGTGGTCGTCAACGTTTTTCGGGTATCTATCCGAGGCTCCTCTTGCATTCTTCACTGATGTGATGTTTTCCTTGGGTGGATATCAAGTCCTACGCCAAAACCTAATTTAAGGATTAGGATCCCGCCCTGCACTTTGGTTTATAACTCTGCGGTTGCTAAGTTACAATCCAGGGAAAACCGCGTGGAAGTAATGCGACTTGAAGAAAGGAGGGGCATGGATCACACTGGCGCCCATCAAGTTGAACGCAGTCAGTAGCTTTACCTTGTATACCTTCCCCCAATTTCCCCAAAAAAGTCTAGCGATGGAAATACTTTGAATAATCCACTTATAATAGTTCTTTTTATAATTAAATTGAATTTGTACCAAAAACAAGCTGGATTTAAATAAAGCTTCCAATTCGATTTGTATCGATTATAAATTTGATCTGCACGCAGAGTTAAGATATTTTTAAATGTTTATACCCTTCGACCATTGAAAATGGTCAAAAAAGGGTATACTAACTTTGTGCAAATGTATGTAACAGGCATAAGGAGGCGTGGGAGACCCAATAAAGTATATATATTCTTGCTCAAGATCACATGCCGAGTGGATTGAGCCATGTTTGTCTGTCTGTCCGTCAAATTCAAATTAAACTACACGGGAACATAGGTCGAAGGGTATCCCACTGTCGCGTTTTGCGCGACTGTTGCTCTCGTTTTTGTTAGTCCTAGTCCTCTTATAGTCTCCGAGAACTCGGACAGACGGACATGGCTAATTCGACTCCTTCTGTTGGTGGTGGTTAAGAATATTTATAGTTAAGTAGGTCTGCTACGCCTTCTTCTGACTTTTATATACATGTAAGGTTATTATTAAAAAGAGTTTATATTTATATTTATTACGGCTCAAATCAAATCAGTAAGGTTAATTAGTTACAACATAATGACGACGTTACAACTTCAATATTCTTCACAACTTAATAGCGGTTTTTATTTCTTCGCTTTCAACTGTAACCTTTATACGCAAGACCAGCAACTACGAACTCTTCGGTTCGCAGGGATGCCAAACTTAGCTCTATTGCTGGGGTTGCCAACCTGAATCAAACCAAACCGAAATTGTATGTAAGATGCTAAAATACATTTTCGGTTAGCATAAAGCAGAGCTTTTTACCATCCTATAGCTTTTTACCATTCTGTCAATACAATTTTATATACAATTTTATTTTACTCAACATATAAAATATGACTGTATTTAGTCGATTTTATATTAAATTAAATAAAAATTAAAAAAATCTTTTGTATGCCAGGGTATCCTTCCTTTCTGCTTTTTACTTTCGAACTTTTTCAAAAGTTGTTAATTGTTTAAAACAAGGTATTCTGAAGGTCATCCTGTTGCCATTTTGTTGGTGATAAGCAATGTTACCAACAGCTTGGCTCTGAAAAAGGCCAGATGAGTTAAAAAAAGGACAGAAAAAGGACAAAAATAAAAAAAAGTACAAAAAAAATGACAGATTATTTTACAACCATTTATACGTTAATTAAATATTTTTCAGTGTTCAACTGTCAAAAAATTATAAAAATAGCTCAAATATGAACACGGGAAAAAATAAAACAATAGAAACTGTACAGGTTTAAACCAGTGGCGCCAAAGTGGTTGACGCATAATTCATTTAGGTGGCCAACAGAATTTGTGGCAGCCTGCTGAGCAACAAACATTGCCAGTGCAGCTTCCTGACAACATAATTCATTGGCTACTGTAGGCTTGAAATTAATTTTGTTTGTTTACTCAAAAGGCACCGTATTCTACACATGTTTTTTGTAGTCATATGCGCATGGATTTGATCAATTTTGGGATTTATACTGCATTTGCAGTATTTACAATATGCCTTATTTGGATCTTTCCCATCGCGACCAATTCACTATTACAGATCCGGCCGTTTTAGCCATGCGTCTCGAAACTTTTGTTTATAAACTTCTTTTGGCATTTACATCACAAAATGTTCACGAAAAGTAAAGCGATATATCGATATATCGATTATACGCCATTGCAACAGGGTTGCATTTTTAATAAATGCTCATATCGATTATAAATTTATATCAATTTTGATGATTTTGTAACAATTTAATCAGAATCAATAAAGGATAGAAAAAGGACAAACCAAAAAAAAAGGACAGTTTTCGGATAGGGGCTGTTTTCAATTTTTTCCGGATAACGCTATTGATATCCAGATAGATCTATCCGGAAAAAGGCTAAATTGGCAACACTGGTGATAAGATATATAAACATATATTGATTTTGCAAAGAAAAATGTCAACGTTAGCAAAATGATTATCAGAACGACTTATCGAGCGGCATAAAATTACAACTTAATCATTTGCTATGGCCATGGATTTTATGAAATTAATATATATATTCTTAATCAGCATCAACAAACGAGTCGATATAGTCTGTCTGTCTGTTGACCTGTATTAATGCCAATATATCAGAAGTACAATAGCTAGATTCATCAGATTTTTTGCCAGTATACGTTGTAGTGTCTCAAATGTGTCTCACTATGCCTTATCACCTCTGTTAACGTCTGTTAAAGCACTCCAGCTACAGTCTAAACTAATAATTGTGTAAGACACAACAAATACTCTATTGTGAATATTTAGTTGAAAATCAAGAAAGAAGTTTATGTTGAAATTTGTATCAAAATATATTTTATTTACTCGACATTAATGAATTTGAAACCACTTTGCATACGTTGAAGAATATGTGTTTATTAGTGTGTATTATATGTGCATTAGTGTGTATTATATATGTATTAGTGTGTATTATATGTGAATATGTGTATTAGTTTGTATTACACATATGTGTATTAGCACTAAGCAATGAACACATAGAGACGTCAAACAGCTCTAAAGCTGTTTCCAGCTGATTTTTGGACCTAGTACCCCAGGAAAGAAGAAGAACAGAACAGCTGTTCGACACTCAGTACAAACTGTGCATAGCATCAAAACTGCTTCAGTCGCACAACGACAGCGGAACGATAAGCATGCGTGTACTTCTTTGCGCTGTGCGATCGTTTCCATGTGTGCGTGTATATATGCACGGCCCGCGTATGAATGTATGCGTTGCTAGTGAAGTTTGGCAATAGGCAAATGCTTCGGCCAGCGCGCTGGCAGCCTGAATTCAATTTTGTGTTTCGGCGTCGAGAGCCTAGAGACAGACACAGTGGACAAAAATGGTTATCTTGCAGCGAAAACTTTTGAAAACATGTGACTTGTTCTATGAGGATCATTTTATTTAGTAATTACATATTTATGTATTCAGAATTTTTTATTTTAATTCATAAATTTTGTCAATATTGGTAAACTCATAAACTCATATACAAAAAAAATGTTAATTGTCACAACTTTTTTTTATATTATAATTTTGGTCTACAAAATATAATATAATTATGAATTTTCAATCCATGTTCTCAAAAATTAAACATAAATACACATGTTTTCTGATGCTAAAATATTGCCGCCAAATAACCATTTTGGTTCACTGTAATTCGGTCTCTTAGCTCTCGATGACAAAGACAAAAACAAACACACAGTTGATTTCACGCTGGCCAGGCCCGTAGCTAAAAGTGTGCAGGGTGTGCGGTACAACAAGGGCTCTCAACAGTCAGGGGCTCGGATACCAAACATAAAAATGTTATTAATGCGGATATATTTGTAAAATTTAATTCCTTTTTAAACACAAATATATTTATTAATTAATGTAATTTAAGTAGGAGTCCCTGAGAAGTATTGCACAGGGGCCGTAAAACCCTCACTACGGCCCTGTGCCTCTGTCTCTAGGCTCTCGACGCCGAAACACAAAATTGACTTCAGGCTGCCAGCGCGCCTATTGCCAAACTTCACTTGCAACGCATACATTCATACGCGGGCCGTGCATACATACACGCACACATGGAAACGATCGCACAGCGCAAAGAAGTACACGCATGCTTATCGTTCCGCTGTCGTTGTGCGACTGAAGCAGTTTTGATGCTATGCACAGTTTGTACTGAGTGTCGAACAGCTGTTCTGTTCTTCTTCTTTCCTGGGGTACTAGGTCCGAAAAATCAGCTGGAAACAGCTTTAGAGCTGTTTGACGTCTCTATGTGTTCATTGCTTAGTGGTATTAGTGTGTATTATATGTGTATACCCGTATGTGTATTTGTAAAATAATTTCCTATGGTTTCACAGCGCAATCTTGAGCTTTTTTTAATAATTAAAGAATTTCTTTTATTCTCATAAGTGGATAAATTTGTAAAAAAAATAAAAAAGTACATCTGTATATAGATGGAATGAAAAAAAGAAGAATGTTGCCAAGTCAATCATAAAATTAATTTGCCGCTACCAATATTCTAGCTCTATTATCGCGATGCAGTCCTGTACTAGATTTATCGTAGCCCAACCCTGAATTAGATTTATCGAAGCCAACAAACTTTGGTACTTTTAAAAATAACCGTCTCGTTAGAAGAACAAGAGAAAAGAAGACGAGAAGAACACGTCCAAAAAATAATTTTTCATTTAACAGTTCTTATTGTTTTGTATTCTTATAAATAAAAGCATCAGTTATAATTCAAAGCGAGGAATTGTTTGAAATATTATTGTATACGCGTGAACTTAACTCCGCAACAAGGTTTTTTTGGACATTCAATCTGTTTGAATGCAATCTCGAAGGCTATGATAGACTCTTGTTCTTCGAAAAAAATGGTGCGAACACGTGGTCAAAAGAAGAAACGTCTGGAATTTGATGCATCTACGTCAACGCCAATTAAATGCGGTGAAGAATCTGATTCGGATAAGGAGAATACGATCGTGAAAAACACATGGACTAGAGGCCGCGGACTGTGATATTGCACAGGCGCAGCCCGTTGGAACACCAGGACAAGGCACGCCAGTGTGCAAACAGTTGGACCCGCACAGGGCGAGTCAGTTCCATACGGAGGCGTACCATTTGGAGGTGCGTACGCATCCGGCTCTGCACTGGGTAGAGCACATGGACTAGAGGCCACGGACTGTGATATTGCACAGCCGCAGCACGTTGGAGCACCAGGATAAGGCACACTATCTGCCAGTGTGCAAACAGTTGGCGAGTCAGTTCCATACGGAGGCGCACCATTTGGAAGTGCGTACGGATCCGGCTCTGCATAGGGCAGAGCACATGGGCTTGAGGCCACGGTCGGTGGCATTTCACAAAACGAAGCACTAGCAGCCAGTACGCTGGACTCCCACAAGGCGGGCCACAACCATACGTAGGCGAACTCTGCACTGGGCAGAGCACATGGTCTTGAAGCCACTGACAGTGGCATTATGCAAAGTGACGGCAGTTCTGGAGAAGATGGACAAAAGATGATCTACAAATTAATACGGATATTCAGGTTTGCCATGGATCTGATACAGGGGCTGCTCAAAATCATTTAGCTAGCGAGATTCAGGACTTGGGGTTGGGATATGAGGGGCGGCATTACGCGCCGATGAAAAAATTGATTGACCTACCATTCTTTGACGGGCAACCTGAGGATTGGCCGCTGTTGCGTACGATGTTCTGGGAAACAACAGCTGCGTATGGATACACGAAATTGGAAAATATTATGAGACTTTTTGGAATCAGCAGACGCAAAGCAATATTTACAAAATCCGGTACTTCTTGAAGATTTTGTTAATAAGATGCCTCTCCGAACTCGTATTCAATGGACAGAATATTCTTCGTCAATTCAACCTTATCCTAATCTTAAACAGTAGCGAGTGGGTCAATGAAATAGCAAGGACTATTGCCATAACAACAATAACATTGCCGGCATGTAAGGAAACTGAAAAGGCCAGTCAAAGGTCAGTAATGCAAGCTACAAATGTTACGCAATCACAGTCAAAATTAAATTGTCCACAATGTTCGGATGAGCACTATTTTAACAAATGTCCTAAATTTATAAATGCTGAGCTACAGCATAGGTGGGCAATGGTAAACCAATTGGGTCTTTGTTTCGGCTGTTTATTTAAAGGCCACAATATATCGGAATGTAAGAAAAGTCAATCATGCAACATAAATAATTGTAAAAAGCGACATCATCGCATGCTGCATAATAATAGTCGATGGAACAAAGAAAATAAATCAAAAATAAATAGTCAGTCAGACGAAGACACGTCGCCATCAAAAATACTATTTAAAGTATTGCCTATTTAAATTAAAGGTCATAATAATACAATAATTGAAACGTTTGCCTTCCTAGATGATGGTGCAGAAGTAACTTTGATCAATGAGAAACTAGCCAGAGAACTAGGAGTCGACGAACCCAAGGACGAAATAAAATTGAGCTGGTTTGGAAACCGGTCAATAACGGAGTCATCAATGTAATGTCAATTGAAAATAATGGCTTCTTTATGGATGGCTTCTTTATGGATCAGAAAATAAAATGACAACTGCAGCAAATGTATCACACCTGTTTGTAAATCATGCTCATTTATCGGAGGATTCGGTAAATAGCGAGTCGCACAAATTGGTAGCTGATTACTTCACTATAGAAAGCTTTGGGGTCAAGCTTATGGATAAGTCTTTGGAGTCACATGAAATTATACGAGCTCGTAAAATATTATCAAACACAACAAAGAAGCTTGATGGAGCATATGAAACAGGTTTATTATGGAATGAAGACAACATAAAACTGCCAGAGAGCTATGGAATGGCTTTAAAAAGACTACGTTGCGTGGAAAATAAAATTTGTAGAAACAACCAATTTGAAGAATACGAAACTGCCATAACGGATTTCATAAAAAAGGGTATGCCGTAAAACTCACTGAGGAAGAAACAAAAACTACTGGACCTCGTTCATGGTACTTGCCACATTTTGGTGCAAGTGATGAAATTCGGAGCAGCTTGTTCACCCTGCTCAGTATATAAAAAATCTAAATACGATTAATGCTGCAATTCACTCAGAAGCAGTATCCAGAGCAATTATATCAAATCTTTATATGGATGATTTTGTCGCAAGTTTCATGTCGGAGCAGGAAGCCTACGAGATAAGTCATGAAATCAAAAGAGTGCATAAAATGGCTAATTTTGACATAAGAGGTTTTGTTTCCACTTCAAAAAACATACAGAAAAAACTAATTAATAATGAATCCAGTCGACTGTCATTTTGAGTTCAAATTCAGTAGATACAATTTTGGGAATGTTCTGGGTCAGCCAAACAAACTTTTATTTGATTTAAAGACGGTTATTGCTTGGATCCGATCCGATCATCGACAATATAAGCAATATGTTGCACACCGAATCACTGCGACGATGGATACGACGTCGGAAAGCGATTGGCGTTGGGTTCCAACCAAATTAAATGTTGCAGACAAGGCATCAAAAATACAAAAAGGAAATGAGTATAAACCACATAACATGTCGACTGAAGGACCACCATTTTTATACCCTTCGACCATTGAAAATGGTCAAAAAAGGTATACTAACTTTGTGCAGATGTATGTAACAGGCAGAAGGAGACGTGGGAGACCCCACAAAGTATATATATTCTTGCTCAGGATCACAAGCCGAGTCGATTGAGCCATGTCTGTCTGTCTGTCCGTCTGTCTGTGTGAACGCACAGATCTCAGCTATTAAAAAAGCTAGAGTTACCAAATTTGGCAGAAAGACTCCTGAGTACTATAAGCTGATCAAGTTTATTTCAAATCTTAGGTGCCACGCCCACCGCCCCCGTAAATCAAAAATTTAATTTTTGAACTCAATTTGTAAGCGCTGTATAAAAGCTACAACTTTCTGACTTTAACATATAATAAGCTGAATGAATTATCTACGTATTCTGCTATTGCAATCCGATCGGACAATAATCACAGAAGTTATTTAAGAAAGTATGAGCATAAAACCAAATGTTCTGTAAGCTAACAAGAGAGGCGAGCGAACGCAAAGCGCGAGCGCCATCTGTTGGGAATAATTTAACAATTTAAACTACACGGGAACTAGGTCGAATGGTATCCCACTGTCGTGTGCTGCGCGACTGCTGCTTTTCTTACTGGTTATTACTTGAAGAATCCCATTGGCATTCACAAGAAATTCACCAGGTAGAGGAGGATATATTGGAAAAACGTAAAATTGTCATGACTGTATTACATTTGCATTGAACGGTTTTCTAACTATCTCAAGTTGAAACGCTCAATTAGATAGGTTTTAAGATTTGTTCATCGATCGTGTCGCAAAACCAAGGAAACTGGTCTATTGAATTCCTGTGAATTACAAAAAGCTGAATTTATTTTTTGCAAGCAATCACAACAAGATATTTATAAGACCGAAATGGAGGATTTATGGGCACATGGTATTGTCAATAAAAGCAGTAGCATTTACGGATTATCCCCTGGACTAGGAAAATATGGTGTAATGGAGGTACCTGGAAGACTCCATTATGCGGTTGTTCTGCCTGAACAAGCTCGACGCCCTACTATATTGCCAAACAAACATCCGCTAACCAATGTCATTGTTCGATGATACCACAAGACATATCATCATCAGAACGAAAAATTGATAATTACCGTCATTAGGAAAAAATTTTGGGTTATCAATGTGCGATGTGCTGTCTGACATGCAAAAGCATTGTGTCAATACTGTTAAAACAACGCCGCCAAACCCTATTCTCCACTGATGGGACAATTACCCCTGGACCGGGTTACACCATATAAGAGATTTACCTTTGTCGGCCTGGACTATTTTGGTCACGTGATGGTATCAATTGGAAGGCGTCGAGAAAAACGGTGGGTGCCTAAGTATAAGGGCCATTCACTTAGAACTTGCTAATTGTCAAAATTATAAAGGCTAAGGATGGACAAATAAGAATAGAAGCAGTGTATACATCCAATGGTATATTTAGACGTCATTTATCAAAGCTTGCCATCTTAGACGTATTGGGTAATTGTTGCCAAGTCTATCATAAAATTAATTTGACGCCACCAATATTCTAGATCTATTATCGCGGTGCAGTCCTATATCAGATTTATCGTAGCCCAAACCTGAATAATCGAAGCCAACAAACTTTTAAAAATAACCGTCTCGTTAGAAGAACAAGAGAAAAGAAGACAAGAAGAACACGTCCAAAAAATAATTTTTCATTTAACAGTTCTTATTGTTTTGTATTTTTATAAATAAATGATTCAGTTATAAGTCAAAGCGAGGAATTGTTTGAAATATTATTGTATACGCGTGAGTTTAACTCCGCAACAAAGAACAATTCTGTTAAGAAGAGTTTGAAAGAACATCTACGATGTAATTTTATTTATTTAATTTAAATTTATTTATTTAGTCGAAATATGCTCAGTCGACTGTTAAAAAGTAAAAAAAACAATAATTATAATTGAAATTTTAAATTGAAATATAAAACTAAGAATAATTTTAAATTGAAGGTAAAACCTTAAATGTAAAAATAAGAAATTAATTGATGTTTTTACGAGGGTCGTTTGATAAGTCCGTGACTTTTTGTATTTGCCGCGCACCTGCTCTAAATACAACACTGCTCCTGTCAGCAGTTATCGATTAACAGCTGACTGTAAAATTTTGAGAAAGCTGCGTTTTTTGGTTTGCGTTTTATAGGCATTGAAAGCAGACGATCTCGTGAATTTTAACGAAAATGGAAAAAAGTGAATTTCGTGTGCTAATTAAGCATTATTTTTTGCGTAAAAAATCCATCACCGAAACCAAGGAAAGACTTGATAAATATTATGGGGACTCTGCACCATCAATTTCAATGGTTAAGAAATGGTTTACTGAGTTCCGTTGTGGTCGTACCAGTACAAGTGATGCCGAACGTTCAGGTCGCCCAAAAGAGGTCGTCATGCCAGAAATCGTCGACAAAATCCATGGAATGATATTGGATGATCGGAGAATGAAAGTGCGTGAGGTAGCTGAGGCTGTAGGCATCTCAACTGAACGGGTACATCACATTTTACATGAATATTTGGACATGAAAAAGCTTTCCGCGCGATGGGTGCCGCGATTGCTCACACACGACCATAAGCGCAACCGTGGGACCATTTCAAAGGAGTGTTTGGCGATGTTCAACCGCAATCCAAACGAATTTTTGCGCCGTTTCGTTACCGTAGACGAAACATGGATCCACCACACCACACCAGAGACCAAAGAACAATCAAGACAGTGGGTTTCTCCGGGTGAACGTGCACCAAAGAAGGCCAAGGTGGGTCTGTCGGCCAACAAGGTCATGGCCACAGTTTTTTGGGATGCACAAGGTATCATTCACATCGATTACCTTGAAAAGGGTAAAACGATCACCGGCGAATATTATTCAGAGCTTTTGGACAGATTCGATATTGATTTGAAGCAGAAACGACCGCATTTGGCGAAAAAAAGTGCTGTTCCATCAGGACAATGCACGGGTGCACACGTGTGTAGTCAGCATGGCAAAATTTCATAAATTGGGCTACGAACTGCTACCCCATCCAGCATATTCTCCAGATTTAGCCCCCTGTGACTATTTTTTGTTTCCAAACATGAAGAAATGGCTCGGCGGTAAGAGATTCGGGTCAAATGAAGAGGTCATCACAGAAACAAACGACTATTTTGAGGGCCTTGAGAAAACCTATTATTTGGAAGGAATAAAAAAATTGGAAAAACGCTGGACTAAATGTATAGAGCTAAAAGGAGATTATGTTGAGAAATAAAACGCTTCTTTGACGAAAAAAATATATTTTATTCAAAAAGTCACGGACTTATCAAACGACCCTCGTATGATAAACATCGATGTATTTCCAGCTATACTGTTAAGTTATACTCGATTATGTTAAGTCTTATGTTATTAAGTGTAACCTTAGTCCATACACTATCGTTAGTTTATTTAGTTACCGTAAACCCTATCAATAGATTAGTGTTGAATAACGCAAAAGGAGCAGGGGAGCGTAACTATCGTTTAAGGGAGAGCTTAGCGAAGACATTGTTCAAATTGAAAAGAGCGTAATCAATAATTAAAACATTCAAGGATTATTTCCACAATTCGAAGCCTCTTTGCGTGAAATAATTTTATTAAATTAGTAAATGAGTTTGTGTAGTTAATTTTAGACAGGAGTTAGCAACGTACTGTAACATAAAATTAACGTTCCAGCATTTAAATTACTCTTGGATTTATTAACTATTATAATGCAAGTTATTGTTATAAAATAAACATGAACTGATGGACACGCCTGTTGAAATGGCTTAAGAATAAATACTAAATACATGTTTGTTACTTTGTTTGGGCTCGTAAACTTATCTTTCTGCCTGTTATATACATTTTCAGTGAGCACAGAGTTATATACATATGTAATACCTCTCTCTGCCCTAGGGTTAGTGGGTATAAAAATTCATTGGGAAAACAAACACAGAGAAATAGAAAGTGTCAATCGAATTTTCGCCTTAGTTGTTATTGTGCAAAGAAATGTAAAGTGAACGAGAGTGAACGCAAAACGCGACAGTGGGATACCCTTCGACCTATGTTCCCGTGTAGTTTAATTTGTTAAATTCATACACATATGCATATGCACATGCTTTGAAATTAATCCTGACAGATGGCGCTCGCGCTTCGCGCTCGCCCGCCTCCCTTTTTAGCTGACAGAAGCACGTGGTTTTATGCTCATACTTTCTTAAATAACTTCTGTGATTATTGTCCGATCGGATTGTAATTTGGAGACTACGTAGATATTTCATTTAGCTTAGTATATGTCAATGTCTAAAAGTTGTATCTTTTATACAGCGCTTACAAATTGAGTTCAAAAATTAAATTATTGATTTGTGGGGGCGGTGGGCGTGGCACCTAAATTTTTAAATAAACTTGATCAGCTTATAGTACACAAGAGTCTTCCTGCCAAATTTGGTAACTCTAGCTTTTATAATAGCTGAGATCTGTGCGTTCACACAGACAGACGGACAGACAGACAGACATGGCTCAATCGACTCGGCTTGTGATCCTGAGCAAGAATATACATACTTTATGGGGTCTCCCACGCCTCCTTCTGCCTGTTACATACATTTGCACAAAGTTAGTATACCCTTTTTTGACCATTTTCAATGGTCGAAGGGTATAAAAAGGAAACTATTACCAACAAAAGGTCCGGTTTGCTTCCTTTTTTTGCGTCAAATAAGTTCACCCCAGTGTCAGCACACACAAAATGTATGTTTGCGCGAGTATGTGTAGTACGGGAAGTGTCTAACCAAAAAAGAATGTAACGCTGGAGATTTCGAAGGTTTACTTTATTGGATTAATTTTGTGTCATTTGTTTCTATACCAATAATGTCAAAATTGACCGATAATTTCTGTATGGCAGCTATACGATATATCGGTGCGATCCGTCTCGTGCCGGTTAATATACAGCGTGCAGCATGTGTAGTAAGTTTCAGCATACCTTTAAAATTGAGGGACTTATTTATGTTGACAGACAAATATACAAGAGTCGAAGCGCAATATAATAAGAGGCACACCCGAATCCCTATTATCTATGAGGAAGGTGAGTCCATTAGGGATTTGCAGGCAATAATAGGATACAACAAGCAGAGGGAGGTGCCGAATATAGAATCATGGGAATCAGAAGAAGCAGGACAAGTGGACTCTACTATATGAATCAGTTGCTTACAGGATATGGCTGTTGCAAGTACGGATCATGATCCTGAAGTTGTATGCTATTCTTGCAGAAGACTGGATAATCATCAATAGAGGCTTAGGAGTAATGGCAGCTGAGATAATATAATAGGGTGTATCTTAGAGACCCCAGAAAACTGGGAATGTGTGCGAAAAATGTGTGTGTGCATTATGCTAGAGTAGCGTAGGATTAAAAGACTCGCAGCAGCCAACAAGTAGGGGCTCGATCCCTTGCGAAGGTTTATACTGGGGAAACTGTGCGAGAGAGTCGTGCCTTAAGTTTTTAATAGCAAGTATAATAGACCATGATTCTGGATGGATTATGGTATAATCAGTATCTTAGCGAAACTAAGTGCGTTCGGTATTAAATTTTTCCAGCAAATTCCTAAGATTACGTACTTCGCAGGGTTGACTTTTTTGCTATTATCTTTTTGGCAACACTGGTTTAAACAGCTGATGCACGTTTCGTGTTTTCTATCACTGTCAAAGATCTTCAGTTTGGTATATAATTTTACCTTAAATCTTACAAACGAACAACGCACTGCGAATTATTGCATTTGATTATCAAAATGCGTGCTCTGTGAAGAAAGTTCATCGCGCGCTTCCTTCATTTTATGGTCAGTTTAATCGATACACCGAAGCGATTAATCGGGCGCATTGGAGGACAACGTTGAATCATTTATTCGTGAGATACCGAAGATGCCGAAATGTTGGAAAGAGCATGCGAAAATTGGACAAAGCGGGTGAAATAATCATCAAACATTCAAATATATGCATTCATGCACCATTGAAAATGGTCAAAAAAGGGTATACTAACTTTGTGCAAATGTATGTAACAGGCAGAAGGAGGCGTGGGAGACCCCATAAAGTATATATATTCTTGCTCAGGATCACAAGCCCAGTCGATTGAGCCATGTCTGTCTGTCTATCTGTGTGAACGCACAGATCTCAGCTATTATAAAAGCTAGAGTTACCAAATTTGGCAGGAAAACTCCTGTGTACTATAAGGTGATCAAGTTTATTGCAAATGTTAGGTGCCACGCCAACCGCCCCCGTAAATCAAAAATTTAATTTTTGAATTCAATTTGTAAGCGCTGTATAAAAGATACAAATTTCTGACTATAACATATACTAAGCTGAATTAATCTACGTATTCTCTAAATAACAATCCGATCGGACAATAAACACAAAAATTAGTTAAGAAAGTATAAACATAAAACCAATTGCTTATGTCAGCTAACAAGAGAGGCGTTAGGAATAATTTCAAAGCATGTGCATATGTATGTGCCTACATACATAGAAACATAGGTAGAAGGGTATCCCACTGTCGCGTTCCGCGCGACTGTTGCTTTCCTTAGTGGTTTTTATACCCTTCGACCATTGAAAATGGTCAAAAAAGGGTATACTAACTTTGTGCAAATGTATGTAACAGGCATAAGGAGGCGTGGGAGACCCCATAAAGTATATATATTCTTGCTCAGGATCACAAGCCGAGTCGATTGAGCCATGTTTGTCTGTCTGTGTGAACACACAGATCTCAGCTATTATAAAAGCTAGAGTTACCAAATTTGGCAGGAAGACTCCTGTGTACTATAAGCAGATGAAGTTTATTTCAAATGTTAGGTGCCACGCCCACCGCCCCCACAAATCTATAATTTAATTTTTGAACTTAATTTGTAAGCGCTGTATAAAAGATACAACTTTCTGACTTTAACAAATACTAAGCTGAATGAAATAACTACGTAGTGTCCAAATTACAATCCGATCGAATAATAAACAAAGAAGTTATTTAAGAAAGTATGTTCATAAAACAAAGTGCTTCTGTCAGCTAACAAGGGAGACGGGCGAGCGCGAAGCGTGAGCGCCATCTGTCGGGATTAATTTCAAAGCATGTGCATATTCATACATATGTGTATAAAATTTAACAAATTAAACTACACGGGAACATAGGTCGAAGGGTATCCCACTGTCGCGTTTTGCGCGACTGTTGCTCTCGTTTTTTAAAAATTTTCTTATGGCTCTTAAAAAATCAACCTTTATATTATATACAGAACAATAGAACAAGTAACAAGTATTTGAAGTAACAAATCATTCTGTTTTAAAAACAAATTCTTAGCAGCTTTAAAAGATACTAACAAACTTGGAAAGGATTGGATGTGCATATAAAGTCAAATAAATTAAATGTGAAAACATTTAAAAGAAAGAAGAAACTTAAGTATATGCATTGGAAATCATGTTGACAAATATTCTTCCTATTGACCCTGTAAATAAAAATTATTACAATTTAAATGTCTTTAAATAAATGTTGAGGGGCGCACAACGGAACGCAATGCAGAGTGCTGAGAGGAGTACGTACCCCCAAGCACGATATTCGCTTTGCTCCACCTTCGTGCCGTCATGCTCACGGCCCTTTGTCTTCTTCTTTCTTCTTTTGAGTGTGCAGCTATCGGTTCACTGTGCTTTGGTGGTAATACTTTTAAACTCAGAAACGCGCATACTCTTTCAAACTCACATCCACCTATATTCACAATAACACACATACCAATACCTACACAGACACTCTCTCTCTCACACACACTTGCATATATTCCCTACTTTTTTCTCATTCTTTTTATCGGTGTGTCTCTATTTCTTAGCCACGACGTATGTAAACATCGTCAATCTGATGTGTGTGCATGGCGGTCGGTAGGGGGGGGAGGGAGAATTGACAGTGTTTGTTTCTTGGGGTTGTTTTGACAACCCAAGAACTCAATCTAAAAAGTGCGCTGACTACTACAACAACTACAACAAATTGGAAGCCGGAACAACCACCCAAAATATCCAGGCAGGCATTGCTGATGTGCTTTTTAATGAACGATAAAGAACAACCCCCAAAAATCTTATTCTACACTTGTTTTTAAACAATGGCGACCAGCCTCAATGCTTGCATCAACGCAAATCTTGTTGAAGGTATAAACTAAATGTATATAATACATATATGCTGTTCTACATACATATATACATAAATACATACAGACAGTCAAGTAACGTTTTACGCATATTTAAATAACATTAACACGTACATATGAGTAAAGAGTTAAAAGTCACTGCAATTCATCGATTAATCGGCGGCATTATGTACGATATGACGCTTCGATAAGATATATTTCTGCTGGTTAACAACATGCAATAACATGCTTCAAAGCTCGCATCATCTCAACGTTTTTGAAGCTATAAACTAAATGCATACAACATATATATGCTGTACTTCTAAATATATATACGTACACACATACATAGTCAAGTAAGTATATATACATATTTATATAACATTAACAAGTACACATCAGTAAAGACTTACTTGATAAACTGTATATATGTTGTGTAAACAAATGTTAATGTAGTAGTGTTAAAAAGCACTGTAAATTCATCGATTAATCGGCGGCATAATACGATATGTCGCTTCGATATAATATCTTTTTGCTGGTTAACAACATGCAAAGAAGACAGGAAGGGAGTGCGTACCTGAATAATAATTTCATTTAATTTTATATAATATCCAATTAAAGCCTACAATATTACCCTTCACATATGCAAAATTCGATAAATTTGACATACCCGACAAATTTATGAATATCTTAATATTAAAACTTATTCGACATTTAAATATTACGGTATTAAAATAATCCGATTTACTCCGATTTCAAACACATTTAGCTTTGGCAAATGTGATGCAATAAAGATATCATTTTGATAGTTTTCATTTCAAAATTGTTTTAGAATATAAATATTATTGGAGAAAAATATTTTCATTTGTAAAAAATTTTTATCAGAATAAAGTTGAATATACTATAGTTCAATTGGTTAGGATATTATAAAAGTATAAAAGTAACATTACTTAACAACATATGAGCAATATATATAATTGATAATATTCAATTATGGTTGAATCGTGTATGAATGCGTATGAATGAATGCGTTGCTTGTGAAGTTTGACAACACGTAAATGCTGGCAGCGTAAAGTCAATTTTGTGTTTCGGCGTCCAGAGCATAGAGACAGGCATCATTTTTATTTTAATTCACAAATTTTGTGACTATAGGTGAACTCATATACAAAAAAAAAGGATAAATATGTACCCTCAGCTCCGATTTTTTTACAGGTAGTGCTAAATTTAAGATGAATTTAGGTGAAAGAATTATGTCTCGGACTCTTCTAGTTTTATTTTTAATTGAATTTTGAAAATAATTAAATTTACATGTATTGTGTTTTTGTTTAAGGCGTTATGGTGTAAGGCGCCAGACTGCCTGTAACATTTTGTGACGGTACAGTGTTCCACTATTTGATTTATTTGAAATAAAAGCTAAGCATGTTTGCAAGAGTTGAGAAAAAGTACGCTGCAGGCGAAAAATTTTTGAAAAAACAAAATCGAGCGCTTTAATTACAAATGACATTCTATTTTTATGCCAGTCGCGCCGAAAGTCTTCATTAACGTCAAGCAATCGGCAAATTTACCAGTGCAATGGCATATAATTTCTCATTTTTGTGTCCGTCGCAATTTTTATTCGAAATAAATCGTTTGTAGGACACTGTGCGCATCATTGTGACGTTTTACTCAGAATTAGCCAACAATAAAATACATGCAAATTTAATTATTTTTAAATTCAATATTAAAATAGAAGAGTCCAAGACATAATTCTTTCACTTAAATTCATCATAAATATAGCCCTATCCGTGAAACAAATTTTAAATACTTGGTGACGTAGGCCTTTACCATAATTTATTTTGTATATAAGTTTATTAATATTGATGAAATTTGTGAATTAAAATACAAAATTCTGAATACATAAATATGTATTTTCTAAATAAAATTACCCTCATTGAACAAGCCACATGTTTTCGAAAATTATAAAATTTTCACCGAAAGATAACTATTTTGGCACACTGTGCCTGTCTCTATGCTCTCGACGCCGAAACACAAAATCGACTTCAGGCTTCTACCGCGCTGGTCGAAGCATTTGCGTGTTGTTAAACTTCAGAAGCAACGTATCTATTCAAACGCGAGCTTGTGCATGGAAACGATCGCACAGCGCAAAGAAGTACCCGTATTCTTATCGTCCGCTGTCGTCCTGCGACTGAAGTAGTAGAGCTGGGGCGACCAGTTACGATAGTATCGATATATTGAATATTTATTTGTCAAACTACTATTGAATATTTGGTTTCGATAGTGGACGATAGTATTATCACCACATTTTCTTAATTTTGGCGCAAAACCCAACCGTTGGTAAAAAAGTGGTGTTGGCGGTGTTTCAGAAATAAATAACATGGATAAATTTGTTGGATGTACAAGTATCACGGGTAAGTTACATTAATAACATGTATGACGCTTTGATATCTTAATTTTTTGTTTTAATTGATTTGAGGAGAAAGAATTGGATGCGAAAAAAATAAAAGTTGGCAATTCGAAAGCGTGGGGTCACTTCGACTAGTCCAACGATGGTCAGTCGTAGAAGATCCAGGCTTTAAAAAATTTTCAAAGCTTTTAGATCTTTGAAACGTTCTCCCGTGCCGAAAAACGGTGAAAAACCTTTAATCAAATATGTTTTTTATATCCTTCGACCATTGAAAATGGTCAAAAAAGGGTATACTAACTTTGTGCAAATGTATGTAACAGGCAGAAGGAGGCGTGGGAGACCCCATAAAGTATATATATTCTTGCTCAGGATCACAAGCCGAGTTGATTGAGCCATGTCTGTCTGTGTGAACGCACAGATCTCAGCTATTATAAAAACTAGATATACCAAAATTTGGCAGGAAGACTCCTGTGTGTAAGCAGATCAAGTTTATTTCAAATGTTAGGTGCCACGCCCACCGCACCCACAAATCAATAATTTAATTTTTGAACTCAATTTGTAAGCGCTGTATAAAAGATAGAACTTTTTGACATTAACATATACTAAGCTGAATGAAATATCTACGTAGTCTCCAAATTACAATCCGATCGGACAATAATCACAGAAGTTATTTAAGAAAGTATGAGCATAAAACCAAGTGCTTCTGTCAGCTAACAAGGGATTAATTTCAAAGCATGTGCATATGCATATGTGTATGAATTTAACAAATTAAACTATACGGGAACATAGGTCGAAGGGTATCTGTCGCGTTTTGCGTGACTGTTGCTCTTGTTTAAAAGAGTCGTTTTGTAAATAAACCAATAAAACTATTATCATTTCAAAATAGATATAACGACTTTTTAGAAAATAAAGTACTATCCTGATACTATCGAATATTTCATCAAAAATCATCGGAAATATCGAATATTCCAACCATCGATAGTTTCCCAGCTCTATGAAGTAGTGCTGCGATAACACCTGACGATGTTATCGATGCTGTGTTGCCTTCGATGTACATCGATGTTTATATTTCGATGATTTCGATAGAGTCCAATACTTATCACGTCACGTTAATTTGTTATTTCAAGAGCGAATCTATGCATACAGAAAAAGAGCGATTAGGTCCCGTTACATTCATTTCAAACATTCACGCTACAGGCTCAATTCTGGTTTCAAGATCGAAACATTTTTAGCAAGTGCACAAGCATTTGGTGGTAATTCTACGTACATACGTACTTTTACACACAAACACAAAACTTGAGGATGTTTCCAAGCAGATTGATTTCGAAAACATACTTAAGGCAAGCACGGAGCCAACTTTATTGTATCCGACCTTTGCCCATTTCCGGTTGTTTAAAACAATGGATTCAGGAATTTAATAAATGCCTTTATCCCCGATATGAATTGCCCAGCTGTCGTACATTAAAAAATGTACATATTGCAGAATCATACTCGTATATAACATTAGGAAAGAAATTGAGCGAGGATTTTATACAAAACCATCGAAATCATCGAAGTACGCAAACATCGAGGTTTTCCCAACAATAGACTGGAGCAGTTTTGATGCTATGCGCTGTTTGTACTGAGAGCCGAAAGGCAGACGTCCCAACCGAATGTGCAACCGCCCCAGTCGAAATCTTTATTCTCAATGCTTTGGGCTCTGGGGCGGCTGGTTGGAAAAACCAGCGGCAGCATCTTTAACCGCTGTTTGAGATCTCTATGTGTTCATTGGTTAGTGGTCTTATGTTATTAAATGTGACCTTAGTCGATACACTATCTTAAGTTTATTTAGTTACCGTTAACCTGATCGATAGGTTAGTGTTGAGTGGAAGAGCGTCACTATCGTTTAAGGGAGAGCTAAGGGAACACATAGAAATTGAAAAGGCCGTAATAAATAATTAAAACATTAATGGATTATCTACACAAGAGAAACATTTTTGAGTTACAGTCAGGAGCTGACTGTATAAGGCCATGGATTATCAAAGTATACCGTAGGCAATAGGTATAGGTATGCATTTCTAGCGCGTACCAAATTTAATTACATGTGCTTCTTTTTGATTTTTTTGGCACGAACTAAGAATACATATTGCGTCTTGTGGTTTTGTCTAATGTCTCACCATTTTCGACGAATGCGAGAGATGTTCAGTGGCTGAGTGGACTATGTCCCAGACTCTAAGGCCAATGATATTGAGCGTGTTCGAAGTTCGATTGCTGCCGCGATCAACATGTGAAATTCTTTTGTATTTCATAATTTTTTTTAAATAAATTAAAAGCTCAAAAACATTAAAGAGGGGCGGCGGCGGTAGGCGATTTTTAAGTTTTAGTTACGCAATAGTGCAATAATGTATGTTGAAGTGGGACGCCAATACATACATACATGTGCATATGCAGACATGTATGTATGGGCGTCTCACTTGGACATTCATAACTTTACAAGGGTTTATGCTCTCTGTTATTTTCTAGCATTCTAATTGCAAAAGATTAAGAGCAAAACAAAATAGGAGACATCCAATTGGAATCTTACTGAACATGCAGTCATAACAGACAAAATAAAATTATTTAATTTGTTTGACTGTAACTCTTCTTTTAGTTTATTAGAATAAAATAAATAAACAAAATAAAATAAGAAATAATTAATAAATGATAGTTTGAACCCGCCTCAACCGGGAGTTGAACACACGCACTCTCTCGCAGCCGTCTGCCACTCTAACCACTCGGCCATTGCCTCTCTGCTTGGCCTATCGGCAAAGCTGCATTGTGAATCAATTCTGTTACCATACAATGCAAATAAAAAGTTTAATAAAATGCTGTGTGTCTGACGCTAGATTTGAACTTCGGTATGCTTGCGTAAATTAGGTATGCTTAAGTATATATGTATGTTCAAAGTGAGTTTAATTCATATCATATCTCACTTATAGTCCGATTTAATTTTCACATAACGCCCGTGGCAAGGTATTTGTCATATAAGATATACAACTTTGGTTGTTGAACTAATATTGTAGTTTTTAAATAGTTATTACTGATTTAAAGAGGTGGGAAGGGAAATTTTAAAAAAACATTGAGATACAGCAATATATACATATGTTGTCAGTATTTAGAACAAAATTTGACGACTCTACCTGTTATAGTTTCTGAGATCCAGGTGTTCATACAGACAGACAGACGGACAGACAGACATGGCTCAATCGACTCGGCTACTGATACTTATTCAGAATATATATAGTTTATGGGGTCGGAGATGCCTCCTTCTGCCTGTTACGCACATTTCCGTTCCGACAAACACAATAGACCATGAATTTTTTTAAAATCCATGACCTAAAAATAAAAAGCAGTGGACACAAACGGAGAGTCAACAAACGAAGATGTTGCCGCCGTAAACGAATTTCAAAGGTGCCGCCAATGCCACTCTTCCAATGTTTTAATCGGGCGCGAGGGAGGTAGGTCGTCTGTGTCTGTCTCACTCTCTCTTTGTCTCTGTCTCCCGCCAGTATTTAGAACAGTACTGCAAATCGTACTATATGTACAAATGAATGTAGCTTCAATAATGAAAATGATTCAATAATAAAATATTTTTCTTAAACCAGATAGAAATGCTACCTTCGGCAAGCAGGTTTGATTCTTATCTACTCTAATCATACTATCTAAATGTTGCAGATGTGTGCACATGCATGTTTGAGTGTGTTTGAGATATTCATATACTCGCTCATATTCACGTACAAAAAGCTCTCTTTTTGATAATACAGAAATTGTAAAGGGTGATTTTTTAGCTATTATCTTTTTGGCAACACTTTAATCAGCTGCCGCAGGTTTGGTCTATAATTTAACCAAGAATCGTCCTACAAACTAACATCGCGCTGCGAATTACTGCATTTTATTATCAAAATCCGTATGCGTGCTATGTTAAGAAATATCTCTTTAAAAATCACCCTTTACAAATACGTGTAGGTAGTTTCAACTAAATATATATTCTCTTGATCAGCAACAGCACAGAAAAGACGATAGTCTATATATGTCGGGTTGTCTATTTTTGTATGGATGTGAATGAATTTTAATACATATTAATATTAAATTAATGAAGTAAATGAAATAAATTCATTTCCAAGCCACAGTAATTTGGTAATTTCATTACTTACTTCATTACTTACTACACATTAACTTGATTCAATCAAAAAGTGTACACTGTTCTGAATTAATGGAGACAATTTGAAGTGACTAAAGCTATAACATATTATAGCAATGCTTACACTAAGAATGACTATCAACTGAAACAATTCATGTGCGCAATGAAGGGTAAAGAACGTAATGAAGACGAAAAGATGATCTTTTAATTATGGCTAGGATTCTCTCAGTTTAAGAGCTGTCTTTATACATTTTGGCATAACTACATGGCTTTTAATGCTACACGTATGTACTTAATATAGTTGGAGATGTCTCCTTAGGTGCGTAGCAAACTTCTGGCCAAACTGAAAATTCCCTTTGCCCAGGCTGTATTGGTGTCGTAGGAACGTTGGCCGAAAACAGTGAAACAGAAAAATTTGCATTCTTTTTACAGATTTTGACTTAATAGTTATTAATAAGAAATGTATTATTATCATTACACAACCACACAAAAAAAAAATTGTCATGATCTGGGTATGCGGCATATGCAGTTATTTGTATTTTGGGACGCTGAATCCGAATCCGGGGTCAGAAATTCTCCATCACGTCTGGATTTCGACCTAACCTCAAAAAAGTGAAAAACCTTTGGATATCCGCCAAAAGATATAGAATCGTGATCTGGACATGCGATATATGTTTTAACATGTATTTTGTCCTTCTTAATCCGAATCCGAAGTCAAAATTTACATAGCACGTCTGAGTTTCGACTTAACCTCAAAAAACATGACAAATTTTTAAAGTCCCAAAAAATAATCGAGGGTTATGATCAGGTCATGCGATATAAGTTTCTATATTTGTATAGACCTTAACATAATGATATTAAAAACAATAATATATTTATTTATGAAATAACCAATTAAAATATGTGTAGTAAATAATCTTCTGTTTCTTTTATTTTTACAGGGAAATAAAATAGGATTACCTCCATTTTTCTGCCACAACGGAGAACCGCTAACAACACCACCGCCTGCTCATTGTGGAATTCCGCCATATCAGTTGGATCCAAAAGCGATAGGTAAGTACCAATATATATATATATATGTATATCATTTATGATTATATCCAATGCGTAGAGGGTAGCAGGATCTTCTTTGGCTATTGCGCTATTTTGAAATGTATGCAAATGCATTCTATCATTATGATCATTTTCTTGACAACTTCTAAGAGGTTTCAACCATTTTGTCTCGAGTACTTATTCAAATACTCCAACCCTATACACTTTGTATATAAGATTAGGTAATCTTTCACATTTTATACTGACTTGTCCAATGACCCTTGCCATTATTAATAGCAAACCGTATAAAGTAAATGAAAACAATTTAGATCTATGCACAATTACAGGTGATGGGCTACAGCGTGGCAGATCAGCCTTTTTGCGAAAAGCTCTGTTGTTTAAAAGGAGAAATTACACGGAAAAATAATATAAACTTATTTGTCATGCTTTTTGACAATTTTATACCCTTCGACCAATGAAAATGGTCAAAAATGAGTATACCCTTTGTGCAAATATATGTAAGTGGCAGAAGGAGGCGTGGAAGATACCATAAAGTATATGTTCGCGGCAGATCTCTGTTTTAGCTAAGCGCTCAAGGTTGCCATTCGAGTAGAATCAGCTGTTAAAATCTATGTTCTATGCAGCTGTTAAGTCGTATGTTAAGTGTTAAATCTCATGCGAGCAGCTGTTAGGTCTAACTTAAAACTTCTGTAAAACAGTCTCTTCTCACATCACATGTAAAAAATGCAGCGGCACAATAATAACTAATAATATTAAACCCTTGCTTCTAATTCGAATAGAAGTAAGGCGGTTGCACACATCAGTGTACCCGTAAACAGTATATATATTCTTGATTAGAAGTATTGAACCGAGTCTATTAAGTCTTGTCTGTCTCAGCTATTATAAAAGCTAGAGTTATTCAATTTGGCAGAACAATTTCTGTATACTTTACGCTAATCAAGTTTATTTCAAATGTTAGATGCGCCTCCACCCCCGCAAATCAATAATTTAATTTTTGAACTCAATATGTAAGCGCTGTATAAAAGATACAACTTTCTGACTTTAACATATGCTAAGCTTTTTAAAATATTTACTTATCTTCTTAATTTCGATTTGATTGGGCAATAAATACAGAATTTATTCAAGAAACTATGAACATTACTCTAAGTGCAAGGTCTTGCTTCAAAGATCTTGTTAAACTATACCGGAACATAGGTCGAAGGATAGGGTATTCCAATGTCGCGTGCCGCTCTCGGCTATTGCTCTCGTTTTGTTTGTAAAGGTGAAGGTTACTTTTACTATATTTAACAACTTATACTGCAGAGTACATCTTATATCTTGGATTAAAGTTGCTGAGAAAATCCCGTTTATTTGGATACTCACGCAAATTGAACAATATTAAAATATATTTAGATAAATACTATAATATGTGGGATTTTATTATGAAAGTATTAACTTTATTCATATTTTAGAACAAAGAGGATATGGTATATGGTAGGATATGGATATGATATGGATATGGTTATAATAAGTCGTCGTTACTTTGTCATCGTCGACTTTATCGTCGTGTCTTGTTGTCGCTCTCGCAACCACACAGGCAGAACGCACAACTTACTTCTTCAACGAACAAACAACCTAATTATACCTGCTATCCAAAAGAAAGGGTATTATAGCTTTGTGCAAAAACAAAATGAATGTAAAAAGCTGTAGGAAGCGTAGCTGACCAGCTTAACTATGGCTATATCGAGCCATATCTGTTTGTTTGTTTGTCTGTCTTAGATTTCAGATACTATAATATTTAGGACTACCAAATTAATAGTCAATATGTATTCTTAATGTGTTATTATTGAACAGAGATCAAGTTTGTTTTAGAATTTGACACCGTAAATCGATAAAAATCGAATTCCAAGCGTAATTTTAATGCAGGACAGTTATTTTTTTGGTAAACACAATCAACTATCAACGACGAAATGATTTATTAAAATTCATTGTGTTAAATTAGAGTTAGAATTAGTAAAAAATTAAAATTGCGAAGTCTAGTGTAAGTTAGCGACAATAAACTCTCTTTGAATTCGCGCAGCTTTGTCGCATTATAATAACTAGGCTTACAAAATCAAATTAAATATATTTGTTATTGTTTTACAAGTCTAATGCATTATCAAACTGTGATCGGATTAATCAACATATGAGTTACTTAAGAAATAATTTTAAAGATGTATTAATTTACAAGCAGCTCCCTGCAAAGTATACAACACCAAATAATATAATCATAGAAGTTATATATATTTTAGAAAACGTCTTGGTCAGGTGTGGGTTGCGGTTATATAGTATAATAGTTGAGTACACTCGACTGTAGTTTTCGTGCTCGTTTTGGCCAGAAGTTTGCAACGCACCTTAGCAGACATTTCCGAACTAGGGGAGTCGATGGGGGAGCCATGCCTCTCTGTCCGTCTGTCTGTCTGTTTGTCTGTTGCAACGAGCTATCTTGATGGATTTTGGCATACATGGTTTTTATTGCTGCACGGTGTAAGTAAGTCGAAACGAACTGGATCGGACCGATATATCGTATAGCTGTCATACAAACTATGCGCCGATTTTTAGGCCATGGATTTTAAAAAAATTCTTGGTCTATTGTGTTTAGCCGAGTCGATTGAGCCATGTCTGTCTGTCCGTCTGTCTGTCTGTATAAACACCTGGATCTCAGAAACTATAAGAGCTACAGTCAACATACGTATATATTGCAGTGTCTTAAAGTTTTTTTAAAATTTGGACACGGCCCCTTCCCGCATCTGTAAATCAATAATAATATTTATAAACTACAATATTAACTTAACAACAATTACCTTGCTACGGGCGTTATGTAAAAATTTCATTTATCGGACTATAAATAAGTGAGATATGATACGAATTTTACATTTTTTTTATCATTGACTTAACTTTCTTATCGTTTGTCGATTGGTGTCTTGAGTGAACTTTTATGATGAGGCTTTTGAAGAGTGAACCTTTTCAAAAGATCGGTTTAAATAATTCAAAATAATGGATCGCAAGGAACCTTATCGCGTCACCTTAAAAATAACCACCCAGCAGCTTTGGAGGAAACAAAGCGCCAAACCAATGAAAGCATTGTATGAAATAAATTCATAACAAAAAATGAACGATTGAACTAAATGAACAACCTAGTTCATTGATTTTAAACGAACGAACGAACTTGTTCCTCAAATTGAACTAGGATTACCCAACACTATTTAGCACGCATCAAAAAGACGCGAGCCAAAAGTAAACCATGCGTTCCTCAATGCAGTCACTCTTTCCGTATTTTGTCTGTTATGACTTTGCAAGTTCAATAGGATTCTTATTGGATGTTGTTATTTTGTTTTGCTCTATATATTTTGCAAATAGAATGCTAAAACATAACAGCGATCATAAGCCCTAATAAAGTTATGAATGTGCGAGTGGGACGCCCGTACATACGTGTCTGTATATCCACATGTATGTATTGGCATTCCACTTCAACACACATTATTATGTTGAGCGTGACTGCGCCTCAACTTCTCCATCCGCTTATTCCAATGTTGGCATACTCTTTCCAACATTTCGGTATCTCACGAACAAAGGCTTCAATGTTGTCCTCCAATGCGTCAATTGCAGCGGGTTTTTCTCTATAGATATTCGATTAAACAGAGCCCCACAACAAAATAGTCGAAAGGCGTTAAATCACACTATCTAGGCGGCTTTAGTGTGTCGATTAAACTGACCACAAAAATGAAAGAAGAAGCGCCCGATGAACTTTCTTAACAGAGCACGCATTTTGATAATAAAATGCAATTATTTGCAGAGCGTTGTTCGTTTGTAAGACGATTCATGGTTAAATTATAGACCAAACTGAGGATGTTTGACAGTCATACAAAACACGAAACGTGCGTCAGCTTTTTAAACTAGTGTTACCAAAAAGAAAATAGCTAAAAAATCAATAAATAAAAAAACTCACCCTTTATATAACTAATATTGAAACGATCATTGTTGCAAGAGGCGTCATCTAGCTAGTCTCTGAGAGTTAGCTCTACATACAGACGGACATACAGACAGACGTACTGACAAACGAACGATCCTGATTCAAAATATAGGTACTTAATTATGGGGTTGGAGATGTCTTTTAAGCGTTATAAGATACCTAATATATTCTCTTTGGAAGGGTGAATTTAATTCGTAACTTAACTATACATACATCTTCAGACGCACAACCCTTTAGAACTATTAGAAAGAATCATACAAGGCTACCCAATTGAACCAACCGCAACCTATTGACTTTCTCACCCTGGGTTCAAGTAGAGAGAGGCGAAATTCAAACAAATTATGAAATAATAATTGCGTATGAGGCGATTTTATTTGTGTGTGTGCTTGATTACGGTCGTTTCACTCGTTCACTCACTCATTCATTCATTCGTTCGTTCAAACCATTCTTGCACATACACTTATCCTGCAAAATTATAATTCGCTACGGTGGTTGTCCGTTTAAGGGTCTCCGAACACTAATGGTATAATCTAATGGGGACCAACGGCGGAAATAAAAGGCCTGCTCTTAAAAGCTGCTTGCGGATTACACGGCATTATGATCCCTAACAATGCGCACAGCACTAATAATTGAATAATATAATGAAATCCCAGCTAGCTTGCATTGCATGCCCAACTCTTTTGTGGTCTTTCGATCAACTTCACATTCATTTGTACCAGCTGAATACGTAAACTTATTGTTTTGTGTATTATTTTTTGTAAACTCGTGATATCCAAATTTTTATTTTTCTTCAAATTGACGGGTTATATTCAGATTTTAAAAATCCTCTTCCGATTGTTCTTATACCATTATAATGGTGCAGAATTTAATTATATTTAAGGTATTCATTAACAACGAAAATAATTCCTATTCAACTTCAATAACTAATTGTTCCTATAAAAGATAGATGATAGATCCGATTTTATATCATGAAGAAAGCATATTGATTGTCAGTTTACTTTGATTAAAAAAGTATTTATAATATCTTGAAAAATAACCAAAATTGGTCGAATTGAATAATGCTATGGCCACACTATACGATATATACGTACGATATTTACTAAGTTTCATCAAGATCGTCTTGAAATCTTAGTGATTAAACAGGTGTAGATTGACTGTTGATGCTGATTAAGAAAATATATACAATATATATATGACGGAGACTTATTATTATCTTCTTCCATAATTTATATCGTCGTTTTTTGAATTGTCTAGTGAGTCCCTTGTAATGCCTTTTTCTTATTGTTCTCGGCGCGTGTTCCTCTTCTTATACCCACCCGTAGCAACTCTCTGGCAAGTGTACTAGGGCCACACTCGATCTTAATATGTATCACAATCAAATACAACCCTGGTTCTCTTATTGATAAATCTTAAAGAAACTTAAATAAGGCGCTCTTTTTTAAACAACATCTCCTTCTCCGACACGGCCATTCTGATAAATTACACGCCCTCGTGTATGTGCAACACACAATTATAAATCAGAAATTCACACTGTATTTAAGTTCATGTATTAATTTTAATGTAACAATCAACTTAGTAATTTTTTATTCATTAACAATCTTGTTTCTTCAGTAACATAAACTTCTTTCTTCATACTAATACATTTTATCATATTCCAACTTTAATCCTTCTTCAAACATCTCCTTTAATTTTTCATATTTCAACTTAAATACTGTTTTAACTCACATATTTCAACTTAAAAATTTCTTCAAATAAATAACTCCAACTCAAATAACTCCATTTCATATTTATACTGTCTGTCTGTGTGAACGCACAGATCTCAGCTATTATAAAAGATAGAGTTACCAAATTTGGTAGGAAGACTCTTGTGCACTATAAGCTGATCAAGTTTATTTCAAATGTTAGGTGCCACGCCCACCGTCGCCGTAAATCAAATATTTAATTTTTGAACTTAAATTTTAAGCGCTGTATAAAAGATACAACTTTTTGACTTTAACATATACTAAGCTGAATGAAATATCTACAATCCGATCGGACAAAAACACAAAAGTTATTTAAGAAAGTAAGAACATAAAACCAAGTGCTTCTGTCAGCTAACAAGGGAGACGGGTGAGCGCGATGCGCGAGCTCCTTCTGTCGGGAATAATTTCAAAGCATATGCATATGTATGTATATGCCTACATATGTACATAGGAACATAGGTCAAAGGGTATCCCACTGTCGCGTGTAGCGCGCCTGTTGCTTTCCTTACTGGTTTTTATACCCTTCGACCATTGAAAATGGTCAAAAAAGGGTATACTAACTTTGTGAAAATGTATGTAACAGGCATAAGGAGGCGTGGGAGACCCCATAAAGTATATATATTCTTGCTCAGGATCAGAAGCCGAGTCGATTGAGCCATGTCTGTCTGTCTGTCCGTCTGTCCGTCTGTCTGTGTGAACGCACAGATCTCAGCTATTATAAAAGCTAGAGTTACCAAACTTGGCAGGAAGACTCCTGTGTACTATAAGCAGATGAAGTTTATTTCAAATATTCAAAATTAAATCAATAATTTAATTTTTGAACTTAATTTGTAAGCGCTGTATATAAGATACAACTTTCTGACTTAAACATATACTAAGCTAAATAAAATATCTACGTAGTCCCCAAATTACAATCCAATCGAGCAATAAACACAGAAGTTATTGAAGAAAGTATGAGCATACAACCAAGTCAGCTAACAAGGGAGACGGGAGAGCGCGAAGCACGAGCGCCATCTATCGGGATTAATTTCAAAGCATGTGTATATGCATATGTGTATGAATTTAACAAATTAAACTACACGGGAACATAGGTCGAAGGGTATCCCACTGTCGCGTTTTCGCGACTGTTGCTCTCGTTTTCTTTGTTTTCAAATAACAACATTGTCAAATACCACTCTAGAGTCAGGTGCCGTCACGTAGCAATCGACAACCGTGTATCTCAATACACTTTCCGCCAATGTACTGTCTATTTCAACAGCTTCCATTACTGTCATTTTCAACAGTTTCCACACTGTCTCTTTAAACGGCTTCACTACTGTCTCTTTCAACAGCTTCACTACTGTCTTTATCAACAGCTTCACTGCTGTCTTTTTCAACAGCTTCGCTACCGTCTCATTCAACGGTTTCATCTGGCGGGTTAACCTCGATCTGCAGCTTGCTTGGCACCTGCCCATTTGGCAATCTTCTTAATTTTTCATGCGCATATTTATACCGTCTGTTACTTTTCATACTTTTTAATGTGTATCTGTCGTTCTCCAATACCTCAGTAATCTCGAAAGGACCTCTATATTTTTATACCCTTCGACCATTGAAAATGGTCAAAAAAGGGTATACTAACTTTGTGGAAATGTATGTACAGGCAGGAGGCGTGGCAGACCCCATAAAGTATATATATTCTTACTCAAGATCACTAGCCGAGTCGATTGAGCCATGTCTGTCTGTCTGTCCGGATGTCCGTCTGACCAGATGAACACACAGATCTCAGCTGATCAAGTTTATTTAAAATGTTAGGTGCCACGCCCACCGCTCCACAAATCAATAATTTAATTTCTGAACTCAATTTGTAAGCGTTGTATAAAAGATAAAACTTTCTGACTTTAACATATACTAAGCTGAATGAAATATCTACGTAGTCTCCAAATTACAATCCGATCGGACAATAATCACAGAAGTTATTTAAGAAAGTATGAGCATAAAACCAAGTACTTCTGCCAGCTAATAACGGTGACGGGCGAGCGCGAGCGCCATCTGTCTCAAACCAATAATAATCGTATACTTTATCAAGCGTTTTCTCCCAGCCCAAATGCATTATGGATTCATGTACCTGTTTAATAACAGACCATCTAAATCCACGAGTCACTACTGGCGAACAAAGAGTCAACTCTATACAGAACTCCAACTCTCAAATCATATGTCTTACACAAGTCCAATGGAAATTCATCATTGTTCAACATGGAAATGATTTCTACAATATCTTGATCTTTCTGTTGCTCTGCACGAATCCAATCTTCAGATATTTCGGATAATTCGATTCGTTTTTCAACAACCTTAGCATATTCAGGGGAGTTTCTCAGAGGAAGTGGGTTTCTGGAAAACAAATCAGCATGGTATTTCAAAATCGAATGTCTGTAAATAAGCACACCAGCAGTAGACTCTAGGCAACAACTAGGTATATTTAGATTCACAAGAACTTGTTGTCTTACTGTAGTATTCCACTACATACGGTTTGTTTTCAATTCTATGTAAGAGTATAGCACCATATCCTATTTCACTTGCATAGGTGTGCAATTCGATCGGATACTGTGGGTCAAAGATAATCAAAATCGGGTTATTTGTAAGAATGTAAATAATTTTCTTACAAATCTCCTCATATTCTATATTCCACTCGAACTTTTTTTCTCTGAAGTAAGAAAATATAGAGGCTTCATTAGCTGTGAAAATCCGGGAACAAACTGTCGGAAGTACGATGCTAAACCAATAAACTGTCTTAATGTTGTTACGGACCTAGGAGGTGGTAGAGCATTCAGAGATTCAGAGATTCTATTTTACGTGGATTTGGACTAATCTCACCCGCTCGCACTTCGAATCCTGAATATTCGACAGAAATCCTTTTTCAGCATTGAATGAAAACCAAGCCTTTCGTAAAATATCCAAAACAATCTTACCCTCTCAAGTGCAGATTCTTTAGTTGGAGCTACAATCATTATGTCATCCATGTACACAATGACATACGAATAAGCGATTTCGTCTAACGCCTTCATGACTGCTCTTTGGAAGACTGATGGTGCATTCTTGAGTCCAAATGGCATTGACAGAAACTCGTGGTGTCCATCAGGTGTTACGAATGCCGAATATTCGACAGAGTTCGGATGCATAGGGACTTGATAATAAACACTTGCCATATCCAAACAGGTAAAGAACTTTGCGCCTCGCAAGCGGGGTGTGAGGCGTTCCCATTATAAACGAATCTGCGTAGGATTTTAACAGTGTTATTACTTCATTTTTATCTTCACCATATACATCGCTTTCTATTTTATAAAGTGAGTTCTCTACTAATGTAGAGCACGTATTTACAGTTTTTATTTTACAGTCTTTCGATTTAATTATTTCAACTCCCTCACAAGACACTACTGAGCTGAACTAACACTTTTCGTCCCAATACAATATTATTTGACATAAAGTCATCTGGTATTACATGAAATATTACATTTAGACTATTTCCATTAATATGGATATTATTATCAATTTGCATTGTACTACAAATATTACCTTTTCGGATACCTTTCAAGCTTACAACATTATTTATTTTTTTTCCGCTTAGTTTTTTAGAGAAACTTTCTTTAACTAATGAGCACTCCGCTCCAGAATCGAAAATAATTGGATAGTTCTCTTAACATCATACTTGTCTTCGGCTCATCCACCATGCCCTCTTTTCGTTACATTATCCAGCTCCTCCAGTTGTTATGTTTTTCGGGCATTGTGAAGCTTGCTCCTGACAACGATAGTAAGTTATATTGCCCTTAGAATGTTGTTGAAATGATTGGCTTCGTCGTTGATCCTCCCTCGGCATACCAGTTTTCTGGTTTCAGTTTCTGAAATCATTCATTTTATGGCTCATCTTACCACAAAGACGGCACTTGATTGAAGCAAACTTGAGTCGCTTTGCTCCAGATTCCTCCTTCCAAAAATTATTTGTACGCTTGCAAGTCGCGTCTGTTGTTGATATCAGCAGTGTATGTAATTCTCTGCAATCGACAATCAAATTTGACCAAATGTCCCAAAACCACAGATATAGCAATCTTCTCAGTGTCCAAGTCCTTCCATTTACTAACTAGCGACGTCACCATGCGACTAACATATATCGCAAGCCATTCACCGTTGCTAGGGCGACTGTTTAGTAGTTGCAAAAACATGGCGGCTAACGTCTCAGTATGTCCACAACGCTGTTGAAATAATTGCTTAAATTCCAGCCTGCAGACTTGTGATAGCCATTGGGATGAACTTCTTTCCAGAAATTTAGGTTATGTCAATATTAAATCACTGCCTTCCAGTGGTATCTCACTTAAAACAATGTCAACTGTTGCACACCATTGAGTAGCGTCAGCGCCTGGAATGTCGGCGTTAAATTTTGGGAAACTTACGACGCCATTTTGTATCGGCTGGCGTGCCGATGTTTGCAAAGTCTTTGCCAATTGTAAGAAACTTTGACTTTGGTGTTCCATCAAAAAGCGTAGTTTATCTTCCATGTTCCGTTGACGCGAGTTGGATCCCACTTTTGATGACGGAGACTTATTATTATCTTCTTCCATAATTTATATCGTCGTTTTATTAATTTAGTAGTGAGTCCCTTGTAATGCCTTTTTCTTATTATTCTCGGCGCGTGTTCCTCTTCTACTTATACTCACGTGTAGCAACTCTCTGGCAACTTTACTTAATATGTACACACTCGATCTTAATATGTATCAAGATTTCACAATCAAATCTCTTTTTAAAACAACATTTCCTTCTCCGACATATTGTAATTGTAATTTATGGAGTTGGTCTGGACAAAATTAAAATACACTCTGACAGGTTGTAAATATCACCAGCAATTAACAGCACTATAACTCTATCCGATTGTACCTATTATAGTATAAAGTTTAAATATTCCCAATCTATAGTATAACTGCAATATGTGCATATAAATATTTTAAATATATTCTATTATATTATATATATATTATCAACGCGTAAAGCCTTTTGGTCAAGTATCGAACGGATAATTATTCATGAAACGAAGAATGTTATGAAATTTGAGTTCGGTTTGGAACTATATATTTGGGTAAATCGGGTTTGCGTTACAATATAAACATCTAATTGCTTGACTATAAGTGAATGTGCTGAAAAGGGGCGTTTTTGTTCGAGCGCTCATCCGCTATCCCGTGCTGTTCTTAAAAAAGTAAGGATGAGCAACATGAGGGAAGGTTACCATCAACATCCCTCGTGGACCCCTGTGTAACTGAACCATCAGCAACTCTCTCGTTGGGATCGAGAGATTGTCATCCTCATCGACACAGACCTTTTTTAGATTTAATGTTAATGATATGCGCGCGACTTAAGTACGCACAACAAATCGCTGCAAAATTGATGCAATGATACAAGAGTGTATAGGGGAGGAGGAGGAATAGCAGTAAAATGGAAACGGGTCTGTCGGATTTTAAAGCAATAAGCTTTTTATATGACATTTTTTAAACAATAGGTACAAGGGTTGAGATAAATTACAAGTATAAACCCCTAATTGAATGGTCGACTACTGCATACTCTACTGAACAACGCCAATGCTTATATCTGTCGTGACTTTATATAGCGTATGATATATCTACTGATTTTAAAAGTAGTGCCACGCTAATGTAGATGTAGAGCAACTCATTTGAGGGTTGGTGAACACAGACGGGTATCAGTATATCGGTATCACTTTTTGCTCCGGATCATTCAACTTGAAATCTACAAACACACATACAAATGTGAAGGCATAATGAAAAAAAAAACAAACCATGTTGCACAACCACATAATAATGACATCCTTTTTGTCGCAAACAGATCTCTTCCCTTGCAGCTACCTTTAAACTAGCCCGAGGGTAATTGATGTGGTGCTGACAGGCGCTGTATACCCCTTTCGTTTACTACGTTTGGATACAATATATATGTCGACTAAAATTCAACTTAAAAATGAAAACGATATTGGCACTGGTATTAAAAATATTCAAGTTTCAATGAACAGGCGTGTCCAAATTTTAAATTAAATTGCTATGTTATGCGTAAAATAATAAGACATATTGACAGAAAATACGATGGGCTGTGGCTTAATGGTTTGTTTTAATTCTGACGTAGCTCTTTTGAAATGTAAAAATTAATTTATTTATTTTATTTAAGGGAAGATTCTCTATTAAAGCTCGACAAAAAATCGAAGATATACTAGGTGGGGTGAAAACTAACCGCCTTGACCGCCATAATACAATTCTACTGCAAAAAATTTTATAGGGCCTTGTAGTCCGTACATATTTAGGCAACTATGCTAAATTTCCGTGCGACACTGCCAGTAGTTTTTTGTTTGACAGCTGATTTTCGTTCAAGTGTTTGGCATCATGTGCAGTATGGACAAAAACGATTTTCGTTTTCTCATAAAACATTATTTTTTGAGAGGCAAAACGGCGAGGGAAACGAAAGAAAATTTAGATAAATATTATAGGGCTGATGCTCCGTCAGACTACACCGTCAAATATTGGTTTCGAGAGTTTCTTGGTGGCCGCAACTCCACTAACGATGAAGGCCGCATCGGCAGGCCCTCGGATGAGGTCACAGAGGAAAATGCCAAAAAAATTCATCAGATGATGTTCGCAAAGAGAAAAGTAAAATTTTGTAAGCTAGCAGATGTCACAAGGATCAGTATTGAGCACACAAACCATATTCTAAACGAGATTTTTCATATGAAATATTTATCCTGCCGAATGGTGCCGCGAAACTGATTCTACAGACGAAAACACGAGAAACGAAACTTTGGCCAAAACAAATTATTTGGGGCTTCAATTACTTTCCTATCCCCCTTTTTCATACGATTTGGTTCCCTCAGATTACAATCTCTTCTCAAACCTCAAAAGATGGCTCATCAATATAAAAATTTAGCTCTCGCGAGGAATTTTTCGAAATTATCGACACCACGGAGAAGTATTTTGCAGGCCTTCCAGAAAATTATTTTTCAGACGGGATCAAGAAGTTGGAAAATCGCTAGATTAATTGTATCGGCCTAAAAAGGGGTAAAATTGAATAAAATAAAAAAAATGTTGAAAAAAATGTTTTTTTCATTCCCAAGGAGGTTACTTTTCACTCCACCTAGTACATGCCTCTGTTGTGGAAAATGTGTGCAAATACATACCTTTTAAATACTTTAAATGCGTGTATCTCGAAACTATGTTTCCGACACTAGGGACTGAGCGCACTGATCCGATTTACCTTATTCAGAATGCTTTGCAGAGGAAATACTTGTTTTGACTATGAGTATGAACATAATGATGAGTATGTTCACGCCTTACGCTTCTAATCTGTAATCTTCAGAGCAAGGTTCAAGTGATATGTTCTTATGCCCAAAGCGGTATTCTAATGCTTGGTAAATAGAAATTTTCATCAAATGAAATAAACCTTGGTAAACAGACAGTATTTATATAGAAGAAGAGTATGTTGAAAAATAAATTATTGAGAAATTTTAAAGTTAAAAATGCAAAATTATTTTGCAATTTAGTAATCTTTGAGGGCGTTGCTCCAAGTATAGTGAGGTTTTAATATTTCGATACTTTTTTTATTATATTAAACGTAAAGGCTTCAAAATGATACTTATGTTCTGCGATAATTTCCCTTTTTGTTAAAATCTCTTTCTACCTTTTCAAGTTTGGAAGCAGCAAAAATTCATTTGGTTCGTGGTGGGTGCGGGCGCAGTTGGAACTGTAATTAGGTTAATTCGGTCATCATCATTTTAAATACATTTTTTTCTTCTTGGGTGGCCATTACAACCCGTCGTCGGGTTAACATCTCATACTAGGAGCCTCTGCTTCTTGCGCGCCTCTTCAAATTGGTTACACCAAAGCGCAGCCAGGTTCTCATCCACTTGGTCCATCCATAGAAGCTGCGGTCGTTCCCTTCGTCGCCCAACATCGCCTCTCGTCTCGAAGGTATTCGCTGGAGCTTGGACTATACATACGTCATTTTCTAGCCAGCATACGTTGTATTGTAATGCGCCATTCTACGTCAATGTCATCGTAAAGCTCGTACAGTTTGTGGTTCATTCGAATCATTCGAAAGTCCTCCCGGTACGATCAAAGATCTTATGTAGTATTTTTCGCTCGAACACTCCAAGCGATGCTGCATGGCAGTACCCATGCTTCTGCGTCGTATATGAGTATGGGTAGCATGAGCGTGTTGTTGACTGCTAGTTTTGTCGGTCTATAGAGAGAGACTGCTTTGCTACACATCTGCTTATTGAGCCCATAGTAGCACCTGTTGGCAGATGTGATTCTCCGTTTGATCTCCATGCTGTTGGATTGTTGCTAGAGTTCACGGAGGTGCTAACAAAGTATATGAAATCCTCGACAACATGGAAAGTATAGCGGCCCGCTTCTACTTGGGATCCTAGTCGCTGGGATTCCTTGCAACTGTAGAGGATATACTTCGTTTTATCCTGAAAATGTAGCAGTGACATCTCGCTTGCATCGTCCAATGATGTCGATATCATCGGCATACACAAGGAGCTGGACACTTTTATAAAAAATACTCCAATTATGAAGTACTTTACCATTCCGCAGTATCCCTTCCTTCCATCGCCAGATTAAAAAGTTCGCACGATAGAGGGTCAACTTTTCTGAAATCTCGAACGATTTTGAAAGACTCGTAGAGGTTCCTTCCTACCTTGACAGAGGTTACAGTGCTAACCAACATCTCAAGCTTTGCAGGAACACGGAACTCAGACATTGTGGCAAATAGGCGATCTCTTATCGGGCTATCGAATGCAGTTTTATGGTCGACAAAGAAAATATTGTGTGTCAACCTGTTTCTCGTGTTTTAAGTATTACATTATTATTTTATAGTATTGTAGTTTTAAAAAATTATTCAGGAGCAAGTAAAAACTTTAAAGAAAATAAATTTTTTAATTAATAATTAATCTGTTTAAACTGAGAAAGCCGATCAAGCATTTGTTGGAGAGGATTGGGAATAACTCAAAAAAATCCAATCAGTTCGGGAGTGTGTGTGCTAGCTAATATTGTACGACTCGAAATCGAGTTTTCACAATGTTCGCTTCCGTTTTTTATACCATTCGACCATTGAAAATGGTCAAAAAAGGTTATACTAACTTTGTGCAAATGTATGTAACATGCAGAAGGAGGCGTGGCAGACCCCATAATATATATATATATATTCTTGCTCAGGATCACTAGCTGATTTGATTGAACCATGTCTGTCTGTCTGGATGTCCGGATGATATTATAAGAGTTAGAGACACCAAATTTTGCATGAAGGTTTCTGTGTACCAGGCGCAGATCAAGTTTATTTCAAATGTTGGGTGCCACAGCCACCGCCCTCCAAATCAATAATTTAATTTATGAACTCAATTTATAACCGCTGTATAAATATACAACTTTCTGACTTTAACATATACTAAGCTGGATAAAATATCTACGTAATATCTAAATTGCAATCCGATCGGACAATAAACACAGAAGTTATTTAAGAAACTATGAACATAAAACCAAGTGCTTGTGTCAGCTAACAGCTAACAAGTGCCATCTGACGGGAATAATTTTAAAGCATGTGCCTATGTATGTACCATATATGTATGTATATGAATTTAACAAATTAAATTATTGTACCATACACCAGAACATGGGTCCAAGGGTGTCGCGTGCCGCGCGACTTTTGCTTTTCTTCCTGGTGCAGTATTGCAACGGACAGATAGGCGCAATTTCTCGACTAGACTGCTTATGATCACGAAATATTTAGTTATGTCAGAAGAGTATTAAACATTTAATGCATTTTTATTTATTTTCAGCTCTCACTCGTCCTGCCTTGTACCCATTTGCAGCCAGTCAATACCCATATCCGATGCTTAGTCCCAATATGACACAAGTTGCGTCATGGTGAGATAATACCACTGCTTATAGTAACTGTATATCTATTTTAAAACGTTTAATATATATATATATATCTATATTTTATAGGCACACACCAACGGTATACTCAGCGTCTAGTTTTAGAACTCCCTACTCCTCCAGCCTACCAATTAACACAACATTATCGAGGTAATTATATATATACATAACAACTTGAATCAACTCACATATCTTTATATTTTGCCCTTAGCGATTTTCCATTTCGATTTTCGCCAAGCTTATTACCTTCAGTACATACCAGCCCTCATCATGTTTTGAATGTACATCCAGCGATTGTGGCACCTACTTCCAAACAGGACTGTGGTGTCCATGAGTCTACATCGAATAATCGTTATTCAAGGTAAATTCCTATGCAATTAAATACTTTTAATATAACTTTTAAAATTCAATTATTATTTTTTGCTATTTATATTGGCGAACATCTACCCCTTGCTGTGAAAATACCTCCCTGTCCAATCTAATTATTCCAAGAAAATGTATAATTTTGCCTGGACTGGTCGACCTTATATTGTGCCTATGATGGCTCGGGATTCAACTCGCAGAATTTGTAGAGCTCATTACTCAAGATGGTAAAGGTTAAATAGCTGCATGCGTGGCCGATTTTGTTTAATTTTTTTTTACTGATAGGACTATATTTATCATGATTTTAGGTTAAAGAATTATTTGGCGGTCGCTTCTAGTTTTTTATAACCTTCAACCATTGAAAATGGTCAAAAAAGAGTATATCAACTTTGTGCAAATGTATGTATAAGGCCGAAGGAGGCGTGGGAGACCCCATAAAGTATATATATTCTTGCTCAGGATCACAAGCCGAGTCGATTGAGCCATGTCTGTCTGTCCGTATGTCTGTGTGAACGCACAGATCTCAGCTATTATAAAAGCTAGAGTTACCAAATTTGGCAGGAAGACTCCTGTATACTATACGCTGATCAAGTTTATTTCAAATGTTAAGTGCCACGCCCACCTCCCCCATAAATCAATAATTTAATTTTTGAACTCAATTTGTAAGCGCATATACTAAGCTGAATGAATTATCTACGTATTGTCCGATCGGACAATAATCACGGAAGTTATTTAAGAAAATTTGAGTAAAAAACCAAATGCTTTTATCAACCAACAACACCGGCGGGCAAGCGCCATCTGTTAAGAATAATTGTAAAGCGTGTACATATGTATATGTGTATGAATTTAGCAAATTAAACTACACGGGAACATAAGTCGAAGGGTATCCCACTGTCGCGTGCTGCGCGACTATTGCTTTTCTTACTCGTTTTTAATTGAAAATAATTAAATTTATATGTATTATGTTGTTGCCTTTCTGTTCAAGGCGTCAGTCTGCCTGCAACACTTTGTGACGGTACAGGGTCCAATAAACCGATTCATTTGAAATGGAAACTGAGCAAGCAAGAAAATTCAAAGTGTTTAGAAAAACGGCGGGCTGCGGACAAAAACTTTTTCAATCGCGCGCGATTTTATTTTTTCAAACATTTTTTGCCAACAGCGCTCTTATTTTCAAGAAAAAAAACTTTGTTTGCAGCTCACATACATATATTTTGAAAGCATATTGAGCTTTTAAACATCTTCGTTGGCGCTACTCTGCCCACCTCCGAGTTCTAGTTGCAGGCGCCGAAATTCTCACCAATTATGCAACTCATAAAATAAAACATTATTGTGTCTAAATAACATTTCGTTTGAAATAAATTGCTTGTAGGCCACTGTGCGCATCATTGTGACGTTTTACTCAGAATTGGCCAACAACAAAATATGTACATACATGTAAATTTATTTATTTTCAAAATGCAATTAAAAAAAGTAGAAGCGACCGGCAAATAATTGTTTCACCTAAAATTAAGATAAATATAGCCCTATCGGGTAAAAAAAAATTTAAACAAAATCGGTGACGCATTCAGCTATTTAGCCTTTACCGTCAAGATGGCTAGTTTACTAAGGTGTGCCTACGAAGATCTGCTTTCGCTAGTCTATTAACCTCCTCATTACGCGGTATCCTGGTGTGCCTGGGTATTTATTGTAGTGTGAGGAAGTTGTTATTTCCTAGTTCAATTACCTCCATCTGTTTAATAAATAGATGTGTTTTAAATTAAAAGCCGATATAATTTTCAGTATGTAGAAAAAAATATTTACATTATTTTATTTCTTCAACGTACTTAACTGCCAACTCTATACAGATATATAATTGTTTTTTTTTTGCTTTACTCAAAGAATAAGAATACTCAAGCAAGGCAACCGAATAATCCTTGCAGGTTTTTATCTACTCAAATTTATCCTATACTGCGTATGTATGCATACTGAGTGTACAATTGAATTAGAGCTGGAAAGAATATCGACCATATAGCCAAACATCGATATTTTTTAATTTTTGGAAATATCGAAAACAAAAAATGATTATTTAGTATTTTCATCATATCTCGTCGAGATTTATAATGATCAATCATCAGATCTTGACACTTTGGAAACTGCAATCCCTCTTTTGATTAGTTATTTTATATATAAATTAACAGCTAGCGCTCTAAGAAACTTCGATATATCGATACATCGATGTTTTTTAAAAAATATAATATATAAAATATAAAAAATATCGATGTACGTAAATATCGATGTTTTTCCAGATCTAAATTGAATAATAGGTTATGTGTTGTTCGTGCAATTACCTGACGGGTGACAATATTATATATTATTGACTTACAGCGTCAGCTCCTGCTGTCATTAAATAGTTGACAAAAAACACTTTTAATATTAATTTATTAGATTACCTTGGCGCGACTGCTGCAAAAAGCTCATGATTAGAGATGGACAAACCATAAAATCAAAAGCATATCGATAACTTATTCAAATAGTTTTAACGATGATTTTAAAGCAATTCATTTAATGCGTTCCACAACATTATGTATTCACTGGCTCATCCTTACAGCTCCTCCTATCGTTATCTTTTTTTAATCCGATTTTGATAAAACGCATATTATTTATATACAACAAGTTAAAGTTAAACCAGTAAGAAAAGCAACAGTCCCGCGACAGTGGGATACCCTTCGACCTATCTTCCAGTGTAGTTTAAATTATTAAATTTATACACATATACACATGCAAATGATTTTACATTATTCTCGATAAATGGCCCTCGTGCTTAGCACTCGCCCGCCTCCCTTGTTAGATGACACAAGGGTGGCGGGCGACATACTTGATTTTATGCTCATACTTTCATGAATAACTTTTGTGTTTATTGTCCGATCGGACAGACAGACGGACATAGCTCAATCGACTCGGCTAGTGATCCTGAGTAAGAATTTATATACATTATGTGGTCTGCCACGCCTCCTTCTGCCAGTTACATACATTTGGACAACTTTTTTGACCATTTTTAATAGTCGAAGGGTATAAAATGAAGCATGTCCATTAAGTTTCATTGAAATACATATCTTTAAAACTGAAAGCCTAGATTCTACTCTCCTGTTGATGCTGATTCAAATTGAACACAACGTGCACACTTATATTTATATATGTACATATGAAGATATCACACGCAAACTAATTAATATGAAGCTATTGTAAGTATTGTGATCATCTAATATTTTCACACTCGATCATTAACATTTTATCTCAGTCCGTCTAGTTTGTCCATAGGGGCATTGCGTGGGCCCTTAACATACGCCATATTTGGTATATCCACAGCCCAATTAAATTCTCACAGACCCACACTGAGACACACTTACGTAAACATTCACAGTTATAGACTTCTGTACTTTCCTATTGGCTCTCACAATAGTAGCGTCTGCGCAAAGAATAACCACCCTTAATTCCTAGCATTGCATTAATCCTGAATGAACAATGGCGTTGCTACGCCTTATTACTACTCAAATTTCGAGATATTCGTATCATATTTTATATTCTTGGTATTATATATATAATATATATATATAGTATGAAATAATTATATAGTATTTATGAAGTATTATGAATTTATATTAAATTTCCATTTTATTTTAATTTTTACCCATGCACAGATGTTTGCTGTAAAAAAACAATTCTTTTTTATGTTTTCTATAGTACACCACCAAAAATATGGCGATATTTATTTGGTCTATATTTATATAGATCCAAGTCGTAGAAAATTATTTACTTTTGATACATTGTCGCACAGTGTAATTTCAAAAATTACTTCTTGTTAATTATCCGATCGTAACCAATGAAAAAATCAAAGAGGCGTGGTCAAATTCTAAAACAAACTTCGTCTACGTGCTATAATAATAAATTATTAGCACCAAATTTGGTAGCTCTAGCTTTAGAGTCTCTGCGATAATTTCCACAAATTTAAAATATCTATCTACCCTATGGATAGCGGGTATACCAGAGGCAATATTTATGTTATTTCCCATACTTCTCATACCTATAATGACAATATAAAATAAATATTTGTTACTTGGACATTTTCTTTTTTGAATAATTGTGATAACGGTTTACAAATACTCAAAAAGGGTGATTTTTTAAAAGATATACGAAAGTTTTTCAAAAAAAAGAACATAAATTTCAGAGAAATGCATTAAATCTTTATTTGAATCGAAGGTACGGTTTAAAAATTATTTCATGCAAATGTTGAGCGTGACTGCGCCTCATATGCTGCATTTCAGTTTCCATTTTAAATTTTGGCATTCTTTTTCTCAACATTTCGGTACATGCGGGTATCTCACGAATAAATGCTTCAATGTTATCCTCCAATGCGTCAATTGAAGCGGGTTTGTCTGTAAAGACATTACATTTAACATAGTGTCACAACAAAATAGTCAAAAGGCGTTAAATCACATGATCTAGGCGGCTTTAGTGTGTCGATTAAACTGACCACGAAAATGAAACAAGAAGCGCGCGATGAACTTTCTTAACAGACTACGCATTTTGATAATAAAATGCAATATTTTGCAGCGCGTTGTTCGTTTGTAAGACGATTCATGTTTAAATTCAAGACCAAATTGAAGATATTTGACAGTCATACAAAACGCGAAAAGGGCGTTAGCTGTGTAAACCAGTGTTGCCCAAAAGATAATAGCTAAAAAATTACCCTTTATAAGAAAGTATGAACATTACATACAGTTTTTACACCGTTCTACTTTATACCAAATGAAAATTTGTGTGGGAAATTTGGACTTATCGAAGGCTAAGAGGGCTAAATTAAGACATAAACAAAAAATTAATGAAATTAACTTATTATTTTTGTTGTATCTTGTCGAGATCTATAAAGATCAATCATCACATCTTGGCGCCTTGGAATCTGCAATTTCTCCTGAATGAGTTGCCTTTAAATGGATATCGATATGAATTCTGATCGTGGGTTTGTGTGAAACTGTTATGACGCAAGAGACGCACAAAATTCAGGTTAATCTTATTTTAATAAAATGCTATTAAGACAGACAGAGAGACGGACGGACATGGCAATATCCACTCGTCCGTTGATGCTGATTAAGAATATATATACCTTATGCGGTCTGCCACGCCTCCTTTCGCCTGTTATTCACATTTTCGGTTAGTTATAATACCATTTTAGCCTAGGGGTACTGTAAATAAAAATCTACATATTTATTTATGTACATACCTATATATAATTAAATATTCCACAGTACTTACATTGATAATATTACATACTAAGACTGTTTTAAGAAATTCCCTTTTTTTAAACAAAGCCACCATTTTAATATCCCATTATTCCTTGTGGGTAGTTTTTGGATTGTGTGTATTTTAAGTGTTTACGAACTGCGTCCTTTCGTCTCTCAACTGTTGCGCAACTGTTTATCTAAGCGAACTTCGATTTATGATTTTCAGTAGAGTTCGGGAAATTATTGTATATGTTTATATACATACATATGTTTATGCTTATGTAGACTTGTGGTTATGAATATGTATATGTTTATGTAAATATGTGTACATATATTGTAACATGAATATGTATATGCCTATGTATATATTTATTTATATGTACAATATATATATATATATATATGTATATTGTATGGATTTTAAATTTTACTTACAGTGTGAACGGCACATTGGGAAATTTGGCTATTATTGCGGAAAAAATCGTATAAGAAAAATGTTAATTTAACAGTACTCTGCTAAGGTCTTATGTCAATGTTAGCAAATATTTGTGATGCGCACGTTTCCTGATTTGTTTACAAATTTGAAGAAAGAATGATGAAGAATCGGAGTAAACCATATTATTTATTATTTATTATTATTATTATTATTATTATTATTATTATTATTATTATTGCTGTTCCATATCAATTATATTTTGTTAATTAAACATAAATTCTCTATACTTTATACTTTGTACTTTGCTTCATTACATAAAAAATAAACAAAAAACACATGTGTACACTCAGGAGTTATTAATTTTTGCTGCAAAAATTACCAATGTAAACTGTTCTACAGCCAAAAAAACAGAATCTAAAGCTGTTTTTGACGATTGTAAGACTACTCTTAATAAAAAGGTTAAGAGAAGTCTTTAAGAGGTGCAATGCGCAGCAACGCCGGCCTCTCCCTTTCGGAGAGCATACCATAAATAAGAGATAAATATAGAAATAGCGATAGGTCGTTAACAACCACTGCGTATTGTTAGCTTAAAAGCCCCAAAGTCGGAAGTAATACGTCAAGTTGTTAAACTGTCTCTGACAGTAAATTCATCTCATTGGCAAAATTGCAATAAATAAACTGATGGTTTATAAATTTTTGCAAAAATATATATGTAATAAGTGCATACAAAATCGGTCGGTACATAAATCTAAGCAAAGTTTTAATTTGCAATTAAATAAATAAATGAACTGTGGACATTGTGATTCTATCTCTATTAAAGTTAAACAAATAAAATTGTTGATAATTGAGAAATCTGTGAAAAAGAAAATTTCGATTAAAATATACTGCATAAAAATATGTATATGATTAAATGAATTTTAATATAAAATTTATGTACACAAATTAATTGTATTTAAAGCGGCAGCCATAATCCTACGCAAGGGATACACACAACTAACCACTTCTACTCAACGCTGATTCATTATATTCTCTCACTGGAAAAGTGAACGAAACAAACGAAATTACAGTATAATCGATAATAAAATGCTCGACAGTTATGTGAAATAAAATTTAAACGATTGTTAAATAAATATATAGTAAATAGAATGCAATCTATCAAACATTTCTCGTTTTTTAATGTGTGCATGTGTGCCATGGATTCCAGATTCCAAATTTCGCAACAGGCAGGCAATAGGGTTATTGTTGTGCATATTGCGCAGTTAAAGCGAGAAAGAGAAACTAAAAGCGACACACAGACTAAGAGAGAGCAATTTAAAAGAGAGAGCGACGCTTACAGAGTCTGTGCAAATATGACAAAATATTTGAAATCCACACAAAATATATAAAAAAAAGAAGAATATTTTAATCAAATAATAAAGGTTAAATATAGTGCAAGACGTGTAAAGATGTAAATCTATTATACTCATATAAGATTTGGCATAAAAGTTAACATAATGTAAGGAATCGAAGCCATAATTTAACTGTAAAGGCTGATTTTTTCAGAGCTATAGGAAAGTTTTCTCAAAAAAAGACACATAAAATTGAGAGAAATGCATGAAATGTTTATTTAAATTGATAGTACGGTGCATATAATTGAATGTTTGAATATTATTTCATGCAAATGTTGAGCATTACGGCGCCTAAAATGCTCCATCCGCTTTCTCCAATTTTCGCATACTAATTCCAACATTTCGGCATTTAGGTATCTCACGAATAAATGCCTCCATTTTGTACTCGAATGCGTCAATTGAAGTGGGTTTGTCTCTATAGACATTAAATTTAAAAGAGCCCAACAACAAAATAGTCGAAAGGCGTTAAATCGCATGACCACAAAAATGAAAGAAGATAAACTTTCTTAACAGAGCACACATTTTGATAATAAAATTCAATAATTTTGATAATAAAATTAAATAATTTGCAGCGCGTTGTTCGTTTGTAAGACGAATCATGGTTAAATTATAGAAATTATATATGTTTGACAGTGATAGAAAACACGAAACGTGCGTCAACTGTTTAATGTAGTGTTGACAAAAAGATAATAGCTAAAAATCCATCCTTTATTTCCAATTTTGGGGCAACATTTTGTGTTTTAGTCAGATCTAATCTTTGCCAACGCATTGTTATTGATGCTGTTCTTTAAATATACATTTTGAATCCGTGCAACATAATGTTATCAGCATAATAAATTATATGAATATGTTAATGTTTTTAATCCCCAAATGCACTCGCAGAGTTGAATGAAAAAAATGTTAGGCCAAGAGGGCAAGTTTGCAGGCCTGCCTCGGCGCATATCAGTGAAGACCTTTAAGAATTCAATTGTGATAAGTTTATAAAGTTTTAACCCAAAGAGAATTGAATAATAAAAACTTATTGCATAAAGATAGGGTCGTGCTAATAAGGAGACACCACTCGCTTCAGCCAGAAAGTAAAGCACTTCATCAATTTTGCGACAACATTACAAAGAAAAATTGCTCTTTAATGGAGCATATTTTTGGTGCCCCTTCAACGTCTACCTTGATGTCGGAGATATTATTACGACAACAGCAACAGCAAAGCGAGCTTTTTCAGTACTGGCCTAAGCTGGAAGATAGTGCGACTCAAAGTTCCTGGGAAAGAGATACACTCTTGACACGCGTCTACAGCAACAAATGCTCCGAAGAACAGCAGCAGCAACGACAGTTGTTGGCCACGCAGCTATTGTACGCACAGTTTCTACAGCAACCACCGCAGTCGTCCAATCGTGTAACAGAGATTATCAGCCTAAATAATAAAACTAACGGAAGTGAAACAACAACGGATAATATATCTAACTCGACATTAGTACAGGATAACAATAACAACATCAATCGTGCATCATCATCGTCAACGCGACGTAAGCAGAAAACAAATTCTTTCAGTCCGAAGGGTAATCTAATACGAGAGCAAAAGAACGCGCTGGGCAGCATTAAGAAAGGTTTGGAGAAGTTAATGCGGTTGTGCAATAGATTCCAACAAAATCTGTGTACACCTAACAACCTCACAGACGATGCTGCCGGGCTGCAGAAGGAGCCAGAGAAAGACGAATTACGAGACATGGCACTGGAGTTAACCGTACAGCGTGAGCTGGATAATAATAGAAACAAAATCGAAGCAATGCTTAGCCAAGTAAGGAGACTCCATCAGCAGTGGAGTAGTGCGGAGCTGTACTATCAGCGCAGCCTACAGCGTTTAGGTCTGACAAGTGAACAGGCGATAGGAACATCGTTGCTAACCCACGATGTTATGGCTTTGGCAGCCATTGCTCTATCCGCTGAGTATGAACTGCAGCCGGAGAATACATCTATAACGGAAAGGCCGCGAACGTTACAGGGCATTGAGAATATAATGCTGCAACAAACTAATGAAGAACATCTTCTAAACGATTGCTGTCCAAATACGACTGGCAGTGAGAACGAAGATGAAGATTATGATGAAGAAGTTGGTGATGTAGAAGATAGATCAACATTATCGCCACCACGCTGCCTATGGCATCCAATGAATTTGAGAACAAAAGGTTTTATCGCAGGCGCTGGCACAGCAGCGGAAATAATACTTGAATATGCATCACAGTCGAGATTAAGCTCCTCATCATCTTTACTGCATCCGATTGTCACAGCCGATAACTTGCATGAACCACCTAGTTATCTGACTGATTTCAATTTGCCTCCAACGCCTGCAACGCCGCCGAACAGCAGTAATAGTAGTTGCTCTACAGGAACTATTTCCGGCAGCAATTGTAAACATCAAAACCGCCAAAAGTCAAACTATGCACGTAAAATAGAAACGTCCAGTGTCACCGGGAACATTAATAATAAATGTCAATCGGAGCTGAATAGTAATGCAATCAAATTAGTTTCTATTGCAAGCCTACCGAACGAGACTCCAACAGCAGCAGCAGCAGCTCCTCCTCTTTCTTCCGTTTCCCTAACATCCTCTTCTGCAGTTGCAGCTGTGGCGGCGCTTAAGGAACGTGCACTTACCGACATGTTTAAGGCTCAATTCAGCGCAATGACTGTTGCCGCTGGTATTTCTAATGAATCGGATATCAAACCTACTATTAATACAATTGCAAGTCGAACTACAACTGCTTTAAATGAGAACTATGAGGGCATACTGCTAAGCGATGCGCCCTATGACTTAAGCATTGGAAACAGGCTAAAACAAATGTAATGTAATGCTCATACAAATTATATAATACTATATTTTATTTAGGAATCGAAAATAATGAAAAAATCATAAAAAAAATATCACCAGAAGGTTTTTACTGGTTTACTCTTGGCAACTCTCCGAGGTGATCCCAAATTTCATGATTTTTAATTTTTTCTCTAAAAAAATAATGATTTTTTTGTTAAGTGAAAAACAATTTCGATTGCAAAGTAACGATTACACAACCCCACAAAAAAAAAAAATTTCATGACCAGGGTAAGTGGCATATGCAGTTATATGTATTTTGGGTCACTGAATCCGAATTCGAGATTAGAGTTTCGCAATCACGTCTGGAATTCGATATAACCTCACAAAAGTGAAAAACCTTAGAATATTTCCCACAAGATATAGAAACCTGATCTGAGCATATATGTTTTAACATGTATTTTGTCCTTCTAAGTCTGAATCTGAAGTCAAAATTTACGTAGCAAATCTGAGTTTGGACTTAACCTGAAAAAATTTTGAAGCTCCAAAAAATAATGGGGGTCATGATCGGCTCATACGATATATGTTTCTATATGTTTATACACCTTCTAAATCCGAATTATATATTTGCACAAATGCAGTAATAAATTATCAAAAAAATTTAAAATTGTGGAATTTTTTCAAAATTTTTTTAGGTTAGGTTGAAATTCAGACGTGATTGACTGGTTTTGATATTTTTGATTCGGATTTAGAAGGTCTAAAGACTTTAGAAACATATATCGCATGATCCGATCATGACCCCCCATTATTTTTTGGGGCTTCAAAAATTTTTCGAGTTTTTTGAGGTTAACTCGAAGCTTAGACGTTCAAGGTAAATTTTGACTTCGGATTCGGACTAAGAACGTCAAAATACATGGTAATGCATATACCGCATGCCAAGATCAGGATTCTATATCTTTTGGGGGATATCCAAAAGTTTTTCAGTTTTTTTAGGCTAGGTCAAAATCCAGACGTGATGAAGAATTTCTGACCGCGGATTCGGATTCAGCGACCCAAACTACATATAACTGCATATATCGCATACCCAGATCACGACACTTTTGTTTGTTTGTGGGGTTGTGTTATTTGTTGAGCGTTATTTTTTTCAATTAATAGAATCGCTCAATCTCTGATTATTACTCTTCCAAAGGAGAGGTATCCATTTCAATTAATTTCGTATACTTTGACCTTTGATTTCAAATAATATGCTACAATATTACTCCGTTTTTTTCCGACAACATAATTTTGAGCCCTGAAATAACAGATGTGAATTGGTATCCGTAAAAGCTAATTCATTAAATTTCTGGAAGATTGCCAGAAAATATTAAAATTGGCCACGTTTTGTATGCCTTTGAATTTAGAACCGAAAGTCTTATTGTTTCGGTCGATACCATGACTCTCTACCCTGATTTTGGGTCTTGTTTTATTAGGTAAAGACCAATGGTCAAAGGGTCTAAAAACTTAGAGCAGTTTATAAGCCTGCAACAAAATTTATATATTATCTTTTTTATAAGAGGTGTAATCTTAGTTTGAGCAATATTTTCGATCAAACAAAAAAATAACGCTCAACAAATACATTTTTTTTTCGAAATTTTTTCGCTTTATTTTTGGAACGAAAAAAATAAAACTCAGCATATAATCATTATTTTTTGACTTTTCATTTTTATGAGTGATTTTTACGGTCGTTGATTTTATTATATAACGATTGTAGATACCAATCAAATGCACTGGAAATGTAGATAGGCAAATTTCTGCCTTACCGGTTCCATTCTATTTGCTAATAAGTTTCTCTGTCATGAAAAGAAGAGGCAAATTTGGTTGGTAAAAAAGATATATTGAAATTATATTCTTAAACAGCATTAACTGAAGTGTCGGACTATGCCTGTCTATCTGTCTGCCGTCTGTCATTTGCCACGCAGTCTCAGTCTCTCTCAGTTTCAGTAGAAGTATAGGAACAATTGGTAGATATTTATGCTAAAAGATGCAAGCGTATAAGGTTTTTGACCATAGCAAAAGGGCATGTCATAGAATAATCTTGATCAGCTTAATTGTAATCCATAGCAACTATCAACTTATGTGCATAGTTTTTTAAGATATTACGTGTATTCATTTTGTGTATAAGTGTGCAAAGTACTTGGCAGTCTTATAATGTGTAAGTTAAGACACGCAACTGGTATTATAAATCCACTCGAACCACGTTTAATGCAACTGCTCTTAGAACTTTAAGATAAGAGCGAAGCTTTGTCTCCGAACGAAAGCATAGCATAAGAGGAGATTCCAGTAAGTTGTTCTTGAGACATTATCGCCAAAGAGTCTACTTATTATACGCAGCCATCGCAACGGAGACTATTTTTCATAATTGGAGCCCAACGTGGGGAACAAACCCACTACCCTGAGATTAACAGTCTCATGTTCTATCGACTGAGCTAGACTATTGATCACACTAGGTATGGGATCACACTGAGTATGTCCGTCTGTGCAGTGTGGATCGCTTCTGATAACGTGTATAAGTTTGCAAACTATGTATTGTATACCTAATTACAATTGGGGTATTCTTAACACATGCCCAATTTAAAGAATTATTAATTTTATTTTATATAATCAATATGGTAAAGACAGAAAGAAGTCTTAGAGCCATTGCTTCGTGTTAGACTATGGTCTATTTATACATTAATATGAATGCACTCTCATTATGACATACTTTATACATATTCAACAAGACGCAGAGGCAGTCTTCGTGTCGACTTATACTTCCAGTTGGAAGACAGCACCGTCTTCGTTTTTTAGTAGCAATCCAGAAGAGAATCAGATGGAATTAACCGTCCTTATCCTTGCGATAGCGCTAGTGTTTGCGACGCTTTTTTTTGGATTAGAATTACGCACACGGCTCATTTGAGTCTCTCCTATATCAATATGTTTTTTATTTATTATTTGTTTAGTTGTACCAAAATTGTTATTATATGTTCGCTATATATGCAGCCAAAATTCGAACTGTGCTCGTACTTACTTCTATTTAATTTCTTCTACTTTTTTTGCAGAAATTTGGATAGCAAAAGCTCATCGAATTCGCAAACAACCGATTGTAAAGATAGTTCAAATGATAAAAAGAAACCACATATCAAAAAACCTCTGAATGCATTTATGCTCTACATGAAAGAGATGCGAGCCAAAGTTGTCGCCGAATGCACACTCAAAGAGTCAGCGGCGATCAATCAGATTTTAGGCCGACGGGTAAGCAATTTTGAATAATAATCATCTATTGTAGTAGTTTTATAATCAATAGTAATATAAAGATTTCAGAGGGGTTAATCAATAAAAAAAAAAAAAATATTTCGACAAACTAAAGCACATTAAAATTTGATTTGATTTGTTCCATTTCTTTTACAAATATTCTTGGACCTGTATTAATTGATTTATCTCAATCATTGTATTAATATCAAAAATTTTTATAGTGGCACGAACTTTCCCGCGAAGAACAAAGCAAATATTACGAAAAGGCGCGACAAGAGCGCCAATTACATATGGAGTTATATCCAGGGTGGAGTGCACGAGATAACTATGGTTATGTGTCGAAAAAGAAAAAGCGTAAAAAAGACAGATCGACAACGGATTCGGGAGGTATTGCACAAAATTGTCAATCTTTTTTTCTCTGACTCTCTCAACCAACTCTCACCCTAACCTTTCTCACTACTCACTTTCTTTACCTGTCCCTATTATTAATTAATTAATTCAAATGAATTTTTTTAGTTCACATGTTATTTCTCTGTTAACTGTCGGTTTTTTAAAATAATTTTATTGCAATTAATGACATTCATGTAAATTAAAACCAAACCCAAACTAAATACAAACAAACTACAAAATCATCTACTAACTCCACTCACTTCAACAAACTATAGAACTAGATGTAGAACTAACTAATTGAAAACTATACTATGTGTTTTGTGTAAATAATTATCTAAAACTTTTCTCACATACGCAGAACAAAATAAAAACCTACGTTTCTAAGTACATATGTACACATATACATATGCACATGGTTTGAAATTATTCTCGATAGATGCGGCTCGCGCTCGCCTGCCTTCCTTGTTAGCAGACACAAGTACTCGGTTTTATGCTCATACTTTCTAAAATAACTTTTGTGATTATTGTCCGATGGGATTGCAATTTGGAGAATAAGTAGCTTAGTATATGTTAAAGTCAGAAAGTTTTATCTTTTATACAACGCTTACAAATTGAGTTCAAAAATTATAATATTAATTTGCGGGGGCGGTGGGCGTGGCACCCAACATTTGATTTGGTATATCTAAATCTTATAATAGCTGAGATCTGTGTGTTCATCAGACAGACAAACATGGCTCAATCGAGTGATCCTGAGCAAGAATATATATACTTTATGGGGTCTCCCACGCCTCCTTCAGCCTGTTACATACATTTGCACAAAGTTAGTATACCCTTTTTTACCATTTTCAATGGTCGAAGGGTATATCAGTTTAAAAATGAACAAAGCAAGAAAGAAAGTTTCCTTGCAGTTCATTGACTTAAGTACACCGATTAATTAGTCCCATACCAAAAATATGTAATACTCTCTTGTTCTGATTAAGTTTTTCAACTCTTAAAAGCATGTCTACATTTTGTACATTATTCCCGCATCCAGTGTGACCGTTTTAACATACTTTTCTTGGCCAGAATTTAAGCCCTTTTTTTGGGCAGCCAGAAGTATAAAAAAAATACTATATAAAAATACTGTAGTAGCTGAGTTGTTAGCGTTGCGCACTTCTAGAACTGAGTAGCCCCGAGCTTAACACAAAATTGACTTCAGGCTGCCAGCGCGCTGTCCAAAGCATTTGCCTGTTGTCAAACTTCACAAGCAACGCATACTTTCATACGCGGGCCGTGCATGCATACACGCTCACATGGAAACGATCGAACAGCGCAAAGAAGTACGGGCATGCTTATCGTTCCGGTGTCATGCGACTGAAGCAGTTTTGATGCTATGCACTGTTTGTACGGAGAGCCGAACCGCCAGCTGCCCCAGCCGAACAGCGAGCTTCCCCGGTCGAGCGTTCAGCCGAAGTCTTTATTCTGAATGCTTCTGTTTTGCTTCTTCTCTGGAGCAGCTGGATCGAAAAACCAGCGGCAGCAACGTTAACCGCTGTTTGAGGTCTCTATGTGTTTATTGCTTAGTGCTCCCGTCTATCCAGTTTGTGGAAAGTCTTTAAAATCTATTAAAACTATGTATATTGACTCTGTCATTGTATTGAAAGCGTACATTTCCTAAGCGACATAATTCATTTTCATTTGTTTCGCTTGCCTAAATAACTTTTGTTGCGTTGCCATCATTGAAAATTATCGATATTTCTGTTACCAAAGTGGTTTATGAACCGTGAACTGAAGAACTTGTTTGAAATTACGATGTTACGATAATATATATATTGGGTTGCCCAAAAAGTAATTGCGGTTTTTCATATAGTCGGCGTTGACAAATTTTTTCAACGGCTTGTGACTCTGTAATTGCATTCTTCCTTCTGTCACTTATCAGCTGTTACTTTTAGCTTGCTTTAGAAGGCGTCAATTTTAATATGGAGCCCACAAAGGAGCATTTTCGTCATATTTTACTTTATTATTTCCGTAAAGGAAAAAACGGTCGGCCAATTGAAGTTGATGATGACCAAATCAAGCATTAATCGAATTGGATCGTCATGTAACTGAGCGTGAGATAGGAGAGAAGTTAAATATACCAAAATCAACCGTTCATTATCATAAAAAATGCATTATTATTAAAAATGCATTTAAAAAATCCGCAATTACTTTTTGGTATTAAAGAATAATGTATCAAAAATACTGAGCAGTAGCTTACTACAACAATGCATCATCTTCTTGCATTTTAATGTTACATTAATGACATATAATATATAAATCAGTCTATCGATTCTATGGAAGATATTTAACCTGCCTGTTCCAACTTGCTAACTTGTTCGTGGTAACTCTAAGCGACTATTCACTCAGTTATGTTTTTAGGAGCGTTGAAAAATGAATATACAATGAATCCAGTAACTCTTTACACTGTATGTACATGTGTAATGTTATGTACATATGTGTAGTGTTTTTTGACATACTGTATATGCTATGCAAAGGGTATAAGAATCGGAGTAATAGGTTTTTAATGCAAAGCCACACATTTCTTTATCGTTGCTTATTTGTCAATATCCACAATGTAGGGACGACCCTGCAAGATAGTGTTATAGATTTGTATGCAAATCAAGAGACGTATTGATAAGTAATTCATTATGTCTTTTGATTTGCATACAAATCTATAACACTATCTTGCAGGGTAGTCTCTACATTGTGGATATTGACAAGTAAGTAACGATAAAGAAGTGTGTGGCTATGTATTAAAAACCTATTACTCCGATACTATTTTTCAGTAAATGTTAATTCCAATAAAAAAGTATTTAACATACCTGCCTTATTTAGTTACATGTCCCTTATAATAGTTATACGGCGACATTAGCACATGATCACTATATATTTGTTATAGTTGGTACTTAGAGTCAAAATATTGCAAACTTTCCACTCTCGAAATTCCACATTAAATGTATAAATCCGGTTTTTATATACTTTAATAATGATCCGTACAACGTTTTGCTATTTTGGTAGAGATATACATAGAAAAAACTGAACAATTCTAAATTGCCAAATTTCCAATTTGTCTTAAAAGACATTTAAAAGCTTAGTCCCGTCACCAATATTGGAACTGAGGAACTGAATATATAACTATACATCAAGTTACGAAACAATACAATCACACATACATGAACACAAACATGAAGTATTATATATGTATGTATATGAACATATTAATTGGCAAGCAAGTTCCAGAGCAAAATTATATATAAATAAATAAAAAACACCTAATTTTGTTTTAATTAATGCTTTCATTTTCATGTATATTTATCGATTCTACGTGAATCTAAAAAATAACAAAAATTCGAATGGAAATATATATTGTATTTAAATGAAAATTGGCGTATTGCATGCACCCGAAACCGTCTATTAGATCGATCCGTCAAAGCTTTTCGGAACAAAATATAAAAAACACAGTTTTAGACAGGCGGGTGCTTTGAATACTATAACTATATATAGCATACATTTTAGCATTGAATTACATCGATTGATTAATGCCTATATATAAATATACGTGTATGTATACATAAATATATATATATATTTCTATACTTATTTGTCATTTGCATATTGAATTGATCAATCGAATGAATATATATAATTTAAACAATTAAACAAAAACAAATGGTTGCGCATTACAACTCGAAAATCGATTTTCTTGCCTTTGCCTTGTCTGTCATCCACTCGTCCTCCTCCCCTCCTCTCGATCGCCTTCACACTGCTAGTGGCATGCATTGGGGCGTGAGGAGCAGGCAAAGTATTACGAGTTGGCACGACGGGAACGCCAGCTGCACATGCAGATGTATCCCGATTGGAGTTCGCGCACAAACGCCTCACGCGGCAAGAAGCGGAAACGGAAGCAAGACGCTATCAACGATGCAGGAGGTTAGACTCTCTTACTTTTTTCTCTCTTTCATTTACAATTTTGTACTTTATATCTTACCAAAACCAATTCGGGAAAAAAAGTTATATTCTGCTTATACAAATTATAATAGTTACAAATTGAGAACTATTTAACAACAACGTCTGTTGCCGAACAAATTATATGGAATAGTTTTAAATAAAATAAATGGATCAGTCATATAACTTCACATACGAACCATTTATATTTAATATTTCTACAAACACATATGTATGTATGTATAGCTTGTGATGCTTTCAATTGTATGTATAACTATTAGTTATAACACTAGCATTATCCTTAGTATAAGTATTAGCATATTTATAAGTATAAGTTCTAGAGTTAATCCGTTAATGTTTTCATTATTTATTACGCCCATTTCAATTTAAACAATGTATTCCCTTAAAGATAGACTTTAACAATATTGACGCTCTCCCGATAACTAAATAAACTTAGGATGTGTATCGATTAAGGTCACACTTTACTATATAAGACTTGACATAATAGAGTATAACTTAACAAATTATATGTATAAGTATAAGTATGTGTAAATATATGTGCATATGTTTATGTATATGTATTTGTATTTGTATTTGTATTTGTATTTGTATTTGTATTTGTATTTGTATTTGTATTTGTATTTGTATTTGTATTTGTATTTGTATTTGTATTTGTATTTGTATTTGTATTTGTATTTGTATTTGTATTTGTATTTGTATTTGTATTTGTATTTGTATTTGTATTTGTATTTGTATTTGTATTTGTATTTGTATTTGTGTTTGTATTTGTATTTGTATTTGTATTTGTATTTGTATTTGTATTTGTACTTGTATTTGTATTTGTACATGTATTTGTATTTGTATATGTATTTGTATTTGTAGTTGTATTTGTATTTGTATTTGTATTTTTATTTGTATTTGTATTTATATTTGTATTTCTATTTCTATTTGTATATGTATTTGTAGTTCTATTTTTTGTCTATAAAGTAAATATAAGTAAATTATAAACAGAGAAATCGAAGTCGTTTTGTTCATCTGAACTAGTTTCTCAATTTTATAGCTATTCAGTACACACACTTTCTATTCTCTAGAATCGACTTATATACTAAATCCGATTACTATAAAATATAAATAGATACCATAGCAGATTGGGGAGTTTGGTCATTTTTGCGGCGAAAATAAATTGATATTAGGATTTTTTGGTGCCAACGTATTATTAGGACTTCAAGCATTATGGAAGCATTCCTGCTCTCCACGCAAAGAACAAACAGTCATCTCTGTTCCACGCTGCCACTTCACTTTAAACGCACGACAACTGCATATAGTGTCACTCTTTTTTCAAACAGTTCTCGAATTTCATCGAACTACTATGACGACCTGGAGAAATATCGGAGTAAAGCATACTCGCCTATGGATTCTGTTCTACCAATGTTATAATACTGTTATATCACTAATTTTTAAAATCATGGATTCGACATGGTAAAAACTCGTAATTTTTCAAAACCAATTATGTTTATAACACGCTTGTTCTTTTAGGAATTCGTAAATAAAGAAGAGAAATAAATTTCAACTATGAATAGACTGTGAGAGTCCATATCTGTGTTTTAGACCGTACAATTCTTCATACAATGTAATAAGTCTCAAACTGCGACTCAAAAATTACCAAATTCCCCAATGTTTATAGGAACAATCAGTCAGTCAAATTAAGAACAATTTGAGTTATTTTTGTTCTCTTCTTATCATGAACGATGTTATAAAATGCTGTAAATTGCAATTGCTTCGTGACGCTTGTTGTTTCATTAATTAGTCGATTTCATTATAGGATGACTAGTATTAAATTTAATTTAAATGAATAGACATTTTGGTTAATTCGTAATAAACGTTGGCCGTTGAACAGAAAGTGGCAATTCGTTTCGCAGCGAATTCTTATTCTCTAGTGTGCATAGTGTGCCAACAGTATTTATCGTTGGGAACATATGGGTACGATTTAACATACGAGGGTCGTTTGATAAGTCCGTGACTTTTTGAATAAAATATATTTTTTTCGTCAAAGAAGCGTTTTATTTCTCAACATAATCTCCTTTTAGCTCTATACATTTAGTCCAGCGTTTTTCCAATTTTTTTATTCCTTCCAAATAATAGGTTTTCTCAAGGCCCTCAAAATAGTCGTTTGTTTCTGTGATGACCTCTTCATTTGACCCGAATCTCTTACCGCCGAGCCATTTCTTCATGTTTGGAAACAAAAAATAGTCACAGGGGGCTAAATCTGGAGAATATGCTGGATGGGGTAGCAGTTCGTAGCCCAATTTATGAAATTTTGCCATGCTGACTACACACGTGTGCACCCGTGCATTGTCCTGATGGAACAGCACTTTTTTTTCGCCAAATGCGGTCGTTTCTGCTTCAAATCAATATCGAATCTGTCCAAAAGCTCTGAATAATATTCGCCGGTGATCGTTTTACCCTTTTCAAGGTAATCGATGTGAATGACACCTTGTGCATCCCAAAAAACTGTGGCCATGACCTTGTTGGCCGACAGACCCACCTTGGCCTTCTTTGGTGCACGTTCACCCGGAGAAACCCACTGTCTTGATTGTTCTTTGGTCTCTGGTGTGGTGTGGTGGATCCATGTTTCGTCTACGGTAACGAAACGGCGCAAAAATTCGTTTGGATTGCGGTTGAACATCGCCAAACACTCCTTTGAAATGGTCACACGGTTGCGCTTATGGTCGTGTGTGAGCAATCGCGGCACCCATCGCGCGGAAAGCTTTTTCATGTCCAAATATTCATGTAAAATGTGATGTACCCGTTCAGTTGAGATGCCTACAGCCTCAGCTACCTCACGCACTTTCATTCTCCGATCATCCAATATCATTCCATGGATTTTGTCGACGATTTCTGGCATGACGACCTCTTTTGGGCGACCTGAACGTTCGGCATCACTTGTACTGGTACGACCACAACGGAACTCAGTAAACCATTTCTTAACCATTGAAATTGATGGTGCAGAGTCCCCATAATATTTATCAAGTCTTTCCTTGGTTTCGGTGATGGATTTTTTACGCAAAAAATAATGCTTAATTAGCACACGAAATTCACTTTTTTCCATTTTCGTTAAAATTCACGAGATCGTCTGCTTTCAATGCCTATAAAACGCAAACCAAAAAACGCAGCTTTCTCAAAATTTTACAGTCAGCTGTTAATCGACAGGAGCAGTGTTGTATTTAGAGCAGGTGCGCGGCAAATACAAAAAGTCACGGACTTATCAAACGACCCTCGTAACTAGTATTTATCGTTTTATAAAATGTAAAAATTTTGCAGTATTTTTTGATGTGATGTGTTTGTGTATATTAGACCGGCACTTAAAAATACATTTTAAACCGCCGGGCAGAATTCATTTCTACTAGGGCCCAAAACAACCTACGAAAAATTTGGGGCCGATCGGATAATGTTTAATGGCCGCCAAATCGCCCCAAAGTTGGAAAATTTGGTTTATATGGAAAAATTACTCATACGTAAACTTTTTTTAGTCTAACTTCTTTAAAAATAGTTTACCAACTTATTCTTTTGTTTATTTAATAAGTTAATTTGTAATATTAAGTATATCTGATTATAGCCAGAATAAGTTACAAGCACATAAAAATGATAAACGCCAATAAAGTGTGTTAATTTAATTACTGATAATGTATTTCTATATATTTACAAACACATTTTTCTGAACACCGTTTCATAGGTCTTTTTTACAATGTGATGGATATATTTTGCGATGTCTCTCATCGATTTGAAGAATAAGTTGTTTTTCCTCCTCATTTTTTGTCAAAATTCGATTGTAGTCCTTCATAAATTTTATGCCGCGCTCAGCAGTATCGTTGACAACAAACAAACCAGCACAAAAATTAAATGACTCCATATAATCGTCATTTTCTATCCAGGTTAGTGGATCATGTTTTAGGAAACTGCTGGATAGCCCGAATGCATCGAAAAAGTAGCTGCTTTTGTAACAGATGAAGTAACTTATAGAGATGCATCGCAAGTCGTTAGCGTCTAAAAAATTTGCTCCAAAATCTTTATTTTTGGCTCCTCAGCTTTTAATTGGTTAATCATATTTCTTTTTTCATCAACTGTCACTGTAGGATCGAAAAATGCTAAGGCAGCTACTTCCGGCGATAAATACCACAAATGACTTTTCATTTTGGAAATTATTTTTTCAGACACCGCAATATCAATGTCTCCGTACATAAGGGCATATTTCACAAACTGCAAGTCCAAGTTTGGAGCACTGATTGCATTTGTACAGTCATACCATACTTTTATGTACAAACGTATAATAAATAAGCAAATATCTCGCAGTGCAATCAACCAAATTTTCCAACTTTGGGGCGATTTGGCGGCTCCAAATTTTTTGTAGGTTGTTTTGGGCCCTAGTAGAAATTAAATCTGCCCGGCGGTTTAGAAAACAAAAAAAAAAATAATATTATAAGGGTCAGTCTAATATATATATATACCTATATTTCCATGAAGTATTGGTTATATTTTCGAAAATAGCATAAAGATGCTGAAATTGCAAGGGTATGAAGTCGAAGATATCTTGGTTTATTTTAATTAGTATGTATGTGTAACTAAGTTAAATTAATTAAAAATTAAATTTAAATCATAAATGACTGACACACATACATTGCTTAAATACACATTGTAGTCGCTTTGTAGTAACTTATTGAATGTTTCTTACACCTTTTTACTGTCATACTAACAAATTAATGAAAGCAATAATCACCTATCGGAAATTAAAATTAAAGTAAATCAACTTAATTTATTTTAATATTTTCGTAGGCAACAACATGAAGAAGTGCCGAGCTCGTTTCGGTCTGGATCAGCAAAATCAATGGTGCAAACCCTGCAGGTAGGTGGTAACTCTATATATACATATATAGATCTTTATTATCATTACATCATATAACATACTATAGTACGCGTAAACAATGAAACATGTTGGGTGTACAGAAAAAGCGATGTAAATTGAAGATATCAATAAGCTCAAGAATGTTGTGCCTTAAATATTAAATCATAGACTTAGTTTTACTTTAACACTCAATCAAAATACTACAATGTATACATACACCTAATTGAGATTTACTACTAAATACCAGTACATTATGCTATGTGCATATAGAATATATATCACGACCCGATATATTATTGCATGTGATACCAAATGTTGCGTCCTGTTCCAAAACCCAAAGCCCGCACTTTGCACAGGTTTCCTCAGATCTTTTATATACATACATATATACAATTAACTTTGTTTTTGACAAAGCCGATGGGGTGACCGAAACAATATAAATCGCATCAGAATTAACAACACAGAAACAATTTATCATAATGGTTAAAAAAATCGGTGCCTAGGGCACATATTTGACCTTTACCATCATAATATATAAAGAAACTATCTATCGGCATAGCTCGATAATATATAGTAATGAAGGATATTTCAAAAGTATAATCAAAAAAAAAGTCATCTAAACACACACACACACTCGCATGCAGGTTAAGGTAGGATGCAATAGAAGATATTGATAATAATGCAATACGATTCATATCCAGTTAATGAAACAATTCCTCAACATTTATGTATGTTATTGCGAACCTTCAACAAGAATATATCAATTTTTAAACACATAGAAATTAGAAAAAATACTTTGAAACCTCCTCTTTTATTTTCATATGAATATTGAATTATGCAGTTTAATATCCTGCAAGTTATTAAAGCTCGATCTAGCTATATCTGTCTGTCTGTCTATCTGTCTGTGTCAACGGAAACTAGTGTCCAGTTGTAGTATCTTAATAAATCAAGAGAAATAAATCTTGCAGGTTAAATAAGTTAAAAAACAAGCCGGATCGGATCGATATTTCGTATAGCTGTCATACAGTTCGTGGCTTAGCCATGAATCTATTTAGCTATTTTTCCATGACTTCACATTTAATGGATCTACTGATCAGCCATTGAACGAAAAAAGTGATAATCGGACGGTGCAATATCTGGGGATTATGTGGGGGGCGGACATCCCATTAGAGCGTTCTCAAGTAGAATTTGAACAGTTTTCGCAACGTGAATACGATTTGTCATGCAGTAAAATCCCTTTATCGTCCCATTCCCTTTGTCAATCGCCACCGTTCCCCCAGTGATGGTTTCAACAACTCACATTAAAAAAAGACCAATATAATTGCACCAAATACACAGTACAGCCTTCGCAGCGTGAATATTAAGCCGCGCCGACGTCGTAGAAGCATGATCAGGAAGATTTTACAGATTTTATCGACATTACCTTGCTGCAATGAATCCATTTTTCATCGACGAAGAAAACTCTTACTCTTGTGCCACTGGAGCAATTGTTCACTTCTCGCTAGTGAAGATTATTTGGCTTTAAATTAGACGTTTCCGCACAACCACAAACATGTAATACAACAACAAAATCACTAATTTATTAAAGTGGTTTGTTTACCATATGTCTCAGCTTGGCTTGTGACGTTTTGGATAAGTCAAAATCAATCATCAGTTCTAGAGCCATCTACTGACAAACAGCGGGAACTTAGTTGAACAAATGTATTGTGCTTGTGCAATTTCTGTAACTCCCATGGGTATTATGGGTCGAAAAAAGGGTTTTTGTATAAAGGCCATGAGTATTTATCGAAATAAGTTCGAACTTTTCGTCACTTTTGTCATTGTCATTTTCGTCACTGTGGGACAATTACATATATCCTATGCTAAACATTAAAAAAAATTAAACACTAATGAGTTCAATCGCAGATCGCAAGCAGAGTTACTTTTAATTGTGATCAACAAATTTACTCATTGTTTATTAGCTGATCAGATTGCAAATCCGACAATATGTGAATGTTCTCTGTGATGTTTGTCATATAACATTTTCTTGTTACAATCATATATACTAAGTTTATTTTCTCTTTCGACCATTTGCAGTAGTTACATAAGTGAACAAAACAGTATTAAAGTCGGTGTCAGGAATTAAAAGATTTGATTTTTAAGATTTGTATTGATTACAATCTTATTATTATGATTACAAGTCGATTATAAATTGAGTTATATACGTATACGTTTAATGTATTCAATTTACCAGCACAAGCTTAGCCAAGATTAACTTAATTCTTAGTTAAATCGGTGGTACCAATTACAACAACGATAAAAACGCATACAACAAAATACTAAATCAACGTGCCCTCTATCGGTGACAAATTATTATATTACATGATTTACTATTGACAGCCAACTTCCACACTTCTGAATTCTACAGTTTACGAGTAGCCAGTGTACTTGAATTTATTAAATTCATATACATATACACATATCGTCGTATTTTTCCGAGATTTTATTCTAGCAAAAAAATGGCAACCCAAATCCGATATAGTTACTGAATAAATTGAATTTATCTACAGAGCACCATTTATTTTTAAAGTAAATGTTTCAAATCAAAGGGATTACATGTAGTATTGAATGTATATTCAGGTTAATTTTGTTTAAATTTAAATTGTTTTTAAAATAATGATCGACAGTTGTAAACATGCGCGGAGTATTGCAAAATTTAATAAAAGAATACGATTGATGAATTTGAACTTTACTTGTCGATAGAATAAAATACTCGAGGACCAATAGATAAAAAGATCAAAAAGATAGAACGAACTAAAAGACTCGAAGGAACGACCTACAGATTGAGCTATAGTTCTTAGAATAATGAACTAAGTCCCTGAAAAATTAACAGCTCTAGTTAGTATATCCTTTTTTGACCATTTTCAATGGTTGAAGGGTATTCGAAGAAATGACTCTCAGAATCTATAGAGCGCATTACTGTCTATTCATTGATTTCTAAGGTGTGATTTCTTAATCTGAAGTGTCCTGTATTTTAAGTATGCCTGCGAGGATTCTCACTGGAATATACACAGCTCCATTATCTTTGAAATGAATTATTATTGGTTTTTGGTTTTTATTGTTTTCTTAATTGCGCCACGACCACTCCTAACCTTACTATTGGTCAATCGTTCACATGACAGCTATGTTATTATAATCCGACTTTCTTGAAAGTTAGAAATTAATCAAACATATTTCTAGGTAAAAATAATATGTGATCTAAAAAAATAAATAAATACTACAAATCGGCTGTTAAGTAGTACGATATATGCAAATACGATTCGACATTACTCTTACTTATTTATTATCATGCAGTAAGAGGAGAATGTTTTACAATGTTTCATCAATGTTATCCACTAGCATTATTTTTATCCACTTCCTCGACACAAGGTTCGAAAAGCGATATAGGGAAAGATATATTTATTAAATGTATAAGGTTTAAAAAGATGATGATTCAAAGAATATCCATAAATTAAACAATAATATCTATTGAAAGATTGGTAAAGCTTAAATATCTGCATGCGTCACCGATGTCTTTCAAATTTTTTTCACTGATAGAGCTATATTTACGAGGGTCGTTTGATAAGTCCGTGACTTTTTGAATAAAATATATTTTTTTCGTCAAAGAAGCGTTTTATTTCTCAACATAATCTCCTTTTAGCTCTATACATTTAGTCCAGCGTTTTTCCAATTTTTTTATTCCTTCCAAATAATAGGTTTTCTCAAGGCCCTCAAAATAGTCGTTTGTTTCTGTGATGACCTCTTCATTTGACCCGAATCTCTTACCGCCGAGCCATTTCTTCATGTTTGGAAACAAAAAATAGTCACAGGGGGCTAAATCTGGAGAATATGCTGGATGGGGTAGCAGTTCGTAGCCCAATTTATGAAATTTTGCCATGCTGACTACACACGTGTGCACCCGTGCATTGTCCTGATGGAACAGCACTTTTTTTTCGCCAAATGCGGTCGTTTCTGCTTCAAATCAATATCGAATCTGTCCAAAAGCTCTGAATAATATTCGCCGGTGATCGTTTTACCCTTTTCAAGGTAATCGATGTGAATGACACCTTGTGCATCCCAAAAAACTGTGGCCATGACCTTGTTGGCCGACAGACCCACCTTGGCCTTCTTTGGTGCACGTTCACCCGGAGAAACCCACTGTCTTGATTGTTCTTTGGTCTCTGGTGTGGTGTGGTGGATCCATGTTTCGTCTACGGTAACGAAACGGCGCAAAAATTCGTTTGGATTGCGGTTGAACATCGCCAAACACTCCTTTGAAATGGTCACACGGTTGCGCTTATGGTCGTGTGTGAGCAATCGCGGCACCCATCGCGCGGAAAGCTTTTTCATGTCCAAATATTCATGTAAAATGTGATGTACCCGTTCAGTTGAGATGCCTACAGCCTCAGCTACCTCACGCACTTTCATTCTCCGATCATCCAATATCATTCCATGGATTTTGTCGACGATTTCTGGCATGACGACCTCTTTTGGGCGACCTGAACGTTCGGCATCACTTGTACTGGTACGACCACAACGGAACTCAGTAAACCATTTCTTAACCATTGAAATTGATGGTGCAGAGTCCCCATAATATTTATCAAGTCTTTCCTTGGTTTCGGTGATGGATTTTTTACGCAAAAAATAATGCTTAATTAGCACACGAAATTCACTTTTTTCCATTTTCGTTAAAATTCACGAGATCGTCTGCTTTCAATGCCTATAAAACGCAAACCAAAAAACGCAGCTTTCTCAAAATTTTACAGTCAGCTGTTAATCGACAGGAGCAGTGTTGTATTTAGAGCAGGTGCGCGGCAAATACAAAAAGTCACGGACTTATCAAACGACCCTCGTATCATAATTTTAGGTAAAAGAATTATTTGGCGGTCGCTTCTAGTTTTTCTTTAATTGAATTTTTAAAAGGATTTATTTCGAACAAAAATTGCGACGGACACAAAAATGAAAAATTATATGCCGTTACAACGGTTTATTCGCCGGCTGCTTGACGCAAATGAAGAATTTCGGCGCGACCGACAAAAAAATCACAATAGAATATCATTTGAAGTGTAATTTGTAATTCGCTCGATCGATTTTATTTTTTCAAAAATTTTTCGCATGCACCACTCTTTTTCTCAATACTTGGAAGCATGCTTAGCTTTCATTTCAAATAAATCAATTTGTGGGACACAGTACCGTCACAAAATGTTGCAGGCAGACTGGCGCCTTACACAAAAACGCAATAACAAAATACATATGAATTTAATTATTTTCAAAATTCAATTTAAAAAAACTAGAAGAGTCCGAGACATAATTCTTTCACCTAAATTCATCATAAATATAGCCCTACTTGTAAAAAAAATTTTTAAAAAATTGGTTCTGAGGGCACATACGAGGTGTGTTCAAAAAGTATCACGAATTTTTAATTTTCGCGGGTTACGTATAATTGAATTTAGATTTTTTTGTTTTGTTATGTTGGTACACTCTTCCCGAACATCTTTACCAAGTAAAGGTTATAAGTGTTTTGCTCGCCGACTTTTTGCTTTTTTCGATCTTGGCTCACATGGGCTCTTCCATTGGGACAATTGGGCTTTGGTTTCGACATCATAACCATACACCCATGATTTGTCACAGGTTATGACCCTTTTAAGTTAATCAGGGTCACTCAACAGCTCTTGAGCAATGTTCATGCGACGGTTCTTTTGGTCAAAATTTAGCAATTTTGGAACAAACTTCGCTGAGACACGTCTCATGCCCAAAAGGATAGAAAAAATGTCATAGCACGAACCAAGCGACTTCTCTGATAGTGATTCCACGATTTTCCAAACAATTTTCTTCACTGCTTAGGCGTCCAGACCAAGGCTCGTCATTAGCATTTTCTCTGCCATCTTGGAAGAGTTTGTACCAATTGTAAATATTTTTTTACTAATCCTTTGATCCATATTTTTCGATGTCAAAAAATCGGCGAGCACGCCAAACACTTATAATCTTTACACTTCTCACAACGAAACAAAAAATGCTATACACTTGAAAGTTGGTACAGATGTTCGGAAAGAGTGCACCAACATAACAAAACAAAATAATCGAAATTCGATTATACGTAACCCCTCGAAAATTCAAAATTCGCGATACTTTTCGAACACACATCGTATACAAAAAAAGTAAAAGTTTAAATACGAGGTCGAATTTTGAATTTTGTATACCCTTCGACCATTGAAAATGGTCAAAAAAGGGTATACTAACGTTGTGCAATGTATGTAACAGGCAGAAGGAGGAGTGGGAGACCCCATAAAGTATATATATATATATATTCTTGCTCAGGATCAGAAGCCGAGTTGATTGAGCCATGGCTGACTGTCCGTCTGTCTGTATGTCTGTGTGAACCCACAGATCTCAGCTATAAAAGCTAGAGTTACCAAATTTGGCAGGATGACTCTTGTGTACTATAAGCTGATCAAGTTTATTTCAAAATTTAGGTGCCACGCCCACCGCCCCCACAAATCAATAATTTAATTTTTGAACTCAATTTGTAAGCGCTGTATAAAAGATACAACATTCTGACTTTAACATATACTAATCTGAATGAAATATCTACGTAGTTTCCAATTACAATCCGATCGGACAATAATCACAGAAGTTATTTAAGAAAGTATGAGAATAAAACCAACTGCTTCTGCCAGCTAACAAGGGTGGCGGGCGAGCGCGAAGCGCGAGCGCCATCTGTCGGGATTAATTTCAAAGCATGTGCATATGCATATTTGTATGAATTTAACAAATTAAACTACATAGGAACATAGGTCGAAGGGTATCCCACTGTCGCGTTTTGCGCGACTGTTGCTCTCGTTTTGTTTTGTTATGTTGGTACACTCTTCCCGAACATCTGTACCAAGTTTCAAGAGTACGAGTATGAGTTTACCAATATTGACAAAATTTTTAAATTAAAATAAAAAATGCTGAATACATAAATATATAATTACTAAATAACAATATCCTCAAAGAACAAGCCACATGTTTTCGAAAGTTTTAAAATTTTCGCCAGATGATAACCATTTTTGCCCACTGTGGTCTCAACTCCGAAACACAAAATTTACTTTAGGCTGCTAGCGTGCTGGCCGAAGTATTTGCCTGTTGTCAAACTTCACAAGCAACTCATACATTCATACGCGGACACATGGAAACGATCGCACAGCACAAAGAAGTACGCCCATGCTTATCGTTGCGCTGTCGTTGTGCGACTGATGCTATGCAATGTTTGTACTGAGAGCCAAACAGGCAGCTGCCCCAGCCGAACGTGGAACCGCCCCAGCCGACCGTTCAGCCGAAGTCTTTACTCTCAATGCTTCGTGCTCTGGGGTGGCTGGATCGAAAAATCAGCGGCAGTAACTTTAACCGCTGTTTTGCTGTCTATGTGTTCGTTATATACTGGTATAACTTAACAGGATATGTGCGCACAAGATCGATCGTAACGTTGGCTGTGTGGCACGGAGCGCCGTCTTGCTGGAACCAAATGTTGTCCAAGTCCTCCTCTTCGATTTCCGAGAAGAACCAATCCGTTAACATGGCGCGGTAGCGTTCGCCATTGACCGTAACGGCGACTCTTGCCGCATTTTCGCCTCACGCACACTCTCGGCCACAGCAGCGATATTACCGGCAGTACGCACTTTTTGTAGTTTCTCACGCGTTGGTTTATCAATAAATGTGCCGGTTTCTCTCAATTTTTTCAAAAGAAAGCGCTTATACGGAGCGGACGGTGCTTTGTTAAGGCTAATTTCCGTGCGTAATTTTCGCACACATTCTGCAACATTACCATAATTATATTTTAACGCGTTTCTCAATCGTATACACAACCATTTTCGTTCAGCGGAAGGATAAAACTAACTTTCTGTCAAATCAGATGTAACATCAGTGTTACCACATTCAAAATAACCACTAGTTCAAAAAAAAATGTTAGATGGCGGACCCTGTATATATTGTATATATACTTTATAGGGATGGAATTTCCACTTCTTGATTTTTACCCAGTGTACATTGTATGCATAGTAGTAATAACAGACAGCTGTGTGTGTGTGTATGGAGACTAAACTAACCTATATTGATTGTTTTCTGTGGTCAAAGATACAATGAATGAAGACACTCACTTACAAATTGAGAACATGCTAAATTTTCGCCTGATGTGATAAAAATGATCGCCTTTTCTTTTCTTCAATGCTTCTTGTGGACCCCCTTCACTTGACTCCGAAATGCAAAATAAAACATAAAAACTTATGGAATATGATTAAATGATTAAATGAAATATAAAAAAAAACAACTGTTAATCATAAAATTATAAATAAAAATAAATACAGTCCGAATGTGGGCAATAATGGCGGAGTCGTTGCGTCAGTGGGCGTTCCGCCTGTGGGCCTCAGTGTCGGCATACTGACACCGGTCATGATGGGGGGCACGGTAATGTTGCCCAACTCATCATCTAGCTCTTCTTCGTCATCAACATCATCGTCGCACACGCATACACAATTGCAAATGCTTGGAAATGGAAACGGAACTGTCAATGGCAGCAACTGTACACAGCAGACTGCCGTAGCCATTGGTGGTGGTGGGGAGGTCGGTGGTTCTACTGCCGGCGGAGGTAGTAACCAACAGCTGTCACCCCAAGCACCGCCGACCTATGTTAATTTATAAATGAATCGTCGATATAAATCAGGCTGTATCCATCGCTCTCAGGCAGGACTCGCAGCGATAACCGGCCAAGCGAATCAACCAAAGCAATTTTCAGTAAATAACTAATAACTAAGTACATAAATAATAGCCCAACTAAATTTAAATACCAATTACCAAATAGTAAATTCTTCCAATACAATAATGGTTTCTTATCCAAACTATTACAGCCAGCGCCGCATTGGCATTTATCGGGTGTATATCTATGAAATTCGACTTTTGACTTCCGATATTCAGATTTTAATATATGTATGTAAGATTTAATATATATTCTAAATCATATACGTTTTATTTCAATAATTTTTAAATTAACATAATTATATTTTAGTAAAGGCTTAGATAATTTGACAAATTAATATTAATGCTGCTTGACAACTTCTCGAATCGATTAATCAATGTTTTCAATTTGCTACAATTCATCGATTTAATTTTTGAGAATCGTTTTAATCGAACATTTGAAACAAGTACTAAATTACTACAACTAAATAAGTAAACATGTCTAGTTTAGTTTTTTAGGTCTAGTGTGACGGATAAGCATTTGTTTTTGAAGAGTTTTGAGTTGGGGGTAATTGTTTAATAACAAAATGAAGTCTTCATTATATTGTATAATTTGTATCTTTAATTTCAAACCAAAAACACTTTTATTCTATAATTTCAAGCAAAAAAACCGTTTTTTTTTCGTACATTTCAAATTTTCATCGATTTAATTTTTGAGAATTGATGTAATCAAAAATTTGAAACAACTACTAAATTACTACAACTAAATAAGGAAAGATGTCTAGATTATTTTTATACCCTTCGACCATTGAAAATGGTCAAAAAAGGGTATACTAAGTTTGTGCAAATGTATGTAACAGGCATAAGGAGGCGTGGGAGACCCCATAAAGTATATATATTCTTGCTCAGGATCACAAGCCGAGTCGATTGAGCCATGTCTGTCTGTCTGTCCGTCTGTCTGTGTGAACGCACAGATCTCAGCTATTATAAAAGTTAGAGTTACCAAATTTGGCAGGAAGACTCCTGTGTACTATAAGTAAATCAAGTTTATTTCAAATGTTAGGTGCCACGCCTACCGCCCCCACAAATCAATAATTTAATTTTTGCACTTAATTTGTAAGCGCTGTATAAAAGATACAACTTTCTGACTTTAAGATATACTAAGCTGAATGAAATATCTACGTAGTGTCCAAATCACAATCCGATCGAACAATAAACACAGAAGTTATTTAAGAAAGTATGAGCATAAAACCAAGTGCTTCAGTCAGCTAACAAGGGAGGCGGGCGACCGCGAAGCGATTTATAATTTATAATTTATAATTTATAATTTATAATTTATAATTTATAATTTATAATTTATAATTTATAATTTATAATTTATAATTTATAATTTATAATTTATAATTTATAATTTATAATTTATAATTTATAATTTATAATTTATAATTTATAATTTATAATTTATAATTTATAATTTATAATTTATAATTTATAATTTATAATTTATAATTTATAATTTATAATTTATAATTTATAATTTATAATTTATAATTTATAATTTATAATTTATAATTTATAATTTATAATTTATAATTTATAATTTATAATTTATAATTTATAATTTATAATTTATAATTTATAATTTATAATTTATAATTTATAATTTATAATTTATAATTTATAATTTATAATTTATAATTTATAATTTATAATTTATAATTTATAATTTATAATTTATAATTTATAATTTATAATTTATAATTTATAATTTATAATTTATAATTTATAATTTATAATTTATAATTTATAATTTATAATTTATAATTTATAATTTATAATTTATAATTTATAATTTATAATTTATAATTTATAATTTATAATTTATAATTTATAATTTATAATTTATAATTTATAATTTATAATTTATAATTTATAATTTATAATTTATAATTTATAATTTATAATTTATAATTTATAATTTATAATTTATAATTTATAATTTATAATTTATAATTTATAATTTATAATTTATAATTTATAATTTATAATTTATAATTTATAATTTATAATTTATAATTTATAATTTATAATTTATAATTTATAATTTATAATTTATAATTTATAATTTATAATTTATAATTTATAATTTATAATTTATAATTTATAATTTATAATTTATAATTTATAATTTATAATTTATAATTTATAATTTATAATTTATAATTTATAATTTATAATTTATAATTTATAATTTATAATTTATAATTTATAATTTATAATTTATAATTTATAATTTATAATTTATAATTTATAATTTATAATTTATAATTTATAATTTATAATTTATAATTTATAATTTATAATTTATAATTTATAATTTATAATTTATAATTTATAATTTATAATTTATAATTTATAATTTATAATTTATAATTTATAATTTATAATTTATAATTTATAATTTATAATTTATAATTTATAATTTATAATTTATAATTTATAATTTATAATTTATAATTTATAATTTATAATTTATAATTTATAATTTATAATTTATAATTTATAATTTATAATTTATAATTTATAATTTATAATTTATAATTTATAATTTATAATTTATAATTTATAATTTATAATTTATAATTTATAATTTATAATTTATAATTTATAATTTATAATTTATAATTTATAATTTATAATTTATAATTTATAATTTATAATTTATAATTTATAATTTATAATTTATAATTTATAATTTATAATTTATAATTTATAATTTATAATTTATAATTTATAATTTATAATTTATAATTTATAATTTATAATTTATAATTTATAATTTATAATTTATAATTTATAATTTATAATTTATAATTTATAATTTATAATTTATAATTTATAATTTATAATTTATAATTTATAATTTATAATTTATAATTTATAATTTATAATTTATAATTTATAATTTATAATTTATAATTTATAATTTATAATTTATAATTTATAATTTATAATTTATAATTTATAATTTATAATTTATAATTTATAATTTATAATTTATAATTTATAATTTATAATTTATAATTTATAATTTATAATTTATAATTTATAATTTATAATTTATAATTTATAATTTATAATTTATAATTTATAATTTATAATTTATAATTTATAATTTATAATTTATAATTTATAATTTATAATTTATAATTTATAATTTATAATTTATAATTTATAATTTATAATTTATAATTTATAATTTATAATTATAATTTATAATTTATAATTTATAATTTATAATTTATAATTTATAATTTATAATTTATAATTTATAATTTATAATTTATAATTTATAATTTATAATTTATAATTTATAATTTATAATTTATAATTTATAATTTATAATTTATAATTTATAATTTATAATTTATAATTTATAATTTATAATTTATAATTTATAATTTATAATTTATAATTTATAATTTATAATTTATAATTTATAATTTATAATTTATAATTTATAATTTATAATTTATAATTTATAATTTATAATTTATAATTTATAATTTATAATTTATAATTTATAATTTATAATTTATAATTTATAATTTATAATTTATAATTTATAATTTATAATTTATAATTTATAATTTATAATTTATAATTTATAATTTATAATTTATAATTTATAATTTATAATTTATAATTTATAATTTATAATTTATAATTTATAATTTATAATTTATAATTTATAATTTATAATTTATAATTTATAATTTATAATTTATAATTTATAATTTATAATTTATAATTTATAATTTATAATTTATAATTTATAATTTATAATTTATAATTTATAATTTATAATTTATAATTTATAATTTATAATTTATAATTTATAATTTATAATTTATAATTTATAATTTATAATTTATAATTTATAATTTATAATTTATAATTTATAATTTATAATTTATAATTTATAATTTATAATTTATAATTTATAATTTATAATTTATAATTTATAATTTATAATTTATAATTTATAATTTATAATTTATAATTTATAATTTATAATTTATAATTTATAATTTATAATTTATAATTTATAATTTATAATTTATAATTTATAATTTATAATTTATAATTTATAATTTATAATTTATAATTTATAATTTATAATTTATAATTTATAATTTATAATTTATAATTTATAATTTATAATTTATAATTTATAATTTATAATTTATAATTTATAATTTATAATTTATAATTTATAATTTATAATTTATAATTTATAATTTATAATTTATAATTTATAATTTATAATTTATAATTTATAATTTATAATTTATAATTTATAATTTATAATTTATAATTTATAATTTATAATTTATAATTTATAATTTATAATTTATAATTTATAATTTATAATTTATAATTTATAATTTATAATTTATAATTTATAATTTATAATTTATAATTTATAATTTATAATTTATAATTTATAATTTATAATTTATAATTTATAATTTATAATTTATAATTTATAATTTATAATTTATAATTTATAATTTATAATTTATAATTTATAATTTATAATTTATAATTTATAATTTATAATTTATAATTTATAATTTATAATTTATAATTTATAATTTATAATTTATAATTTATAATTTATAATTTATAATTTATAATTTATAATTTATAATTTATAATTTATAATTTATAATTTATAATTTATAATTTATAATTTATAATTTATAATTTATAATTTATAATTTATAATTTATAATTTATAATTTATAATTTATAATTTATAATTTATAATTTATAATTTATAATTTATAATTTATAATTTATAATTTATAATTTATAATTTATAATTTATAATTTATAATTTATAATTTATAATTTATAATTTATAATTTATAATTTATAATTTATAATTTATAATTTATAATTTATAATTTATAATTTATAATTTATAATTTATAATTTATAATTTATAATTTATAATTTATAATTTATAATTTATAATTTATAATTTATAATTTATAATTTATAATTTATAATTTATAATTTATAATTTATAATTTATAATTTATAATTTATAATTTATAATTTATAATTTATAATTTATAATTTATAATTTATAATTTATAATTTATAATTTATAATTTATAATTTATAATTTATAATTTATAATTTATAATTTATAATTTATAATTTATAATTTATAATTTATAATTTATAATTTATAATTTATAATTTATAATTTATAATTTATAATTTATAATTTATAATTTATAATTTATAATTTATAATTTATAATTTATAATTTATAATTTATAATTTATAATTTATAATTTATATAATTTATAATTTATAATTTATAATTTATAATTTATAATTTATAATTTATAATTTTATAATTTATAATTTATAATTTATAATTTATAATTTATAATTTATAATTTATAATTTATAATTTATAATTTATAATTTATAATTTATAATTTATAATTTATAATTTATAATTTATAATTTATAATTTATAATTTATAATTTATAATTTATAATTTATAATTTATAATTTATAATTTATAATTTATAATTTATAAATTTATAATTTATAATTTATAATTTATAATTTATAATTTATAATTTATAATTTATAATTTATAATTTATAATTTATAATTTATAATTTATAATTTATAATTTATAATTTATAATTTATAATTTATAATTTATAATTTATAATTTATAATTTATAATTTATAATTTATAATTTATAATTTATAATTTATAATTTATAATTTATAATTTATAATTTATAATTTATAATTTATAATTTATAATTTATAATTTATAATTTATAATTTATAATTTATAATTTATAATTTATAATTTATAATTTATAATTTATAATTTATAATTTATAATTTATAATTTATAATTTATAATTTATAATTTATAATTTATAATTTATAATTTATAATTTATAATTTATAATTTATAATTTATAATTTATAATTTATAATTTATAATTTATAATTTATAATTTATAATTTATAATTTATAATTTATAATTTATAATTTATAATTTATAATTTATAATTTATAATTTATAATTTATAATTTATAATTTATAATTTATAATTTATAATTTATAATTTATAATTTATAATTTATAATTTATAATTTATAATTTATAATTTATAATTTATAATTTATAATTTATAATTTATAATTTATAATTTATAATTTATAATTTATAATTTATAATTTATAATTTATAATTTATAATTTATAATTTATAATTTATAATTTATAATTTATAATTTATAATTTATAATTTATAATTTATAATTTATAATTTATAATTTATAATTTATAATTTATAATTTATAATTTATAATTTATAATTTATAATTTATAATTTATAATTTATAATTTATAATTTATAATTTATAATTTATAATTTATAATTTATAATTTATAATTTATAATTTATAATTTATAATTTATAATTTATAATTTATAATTTATAATTTATAATTTATAATTTATAATTTATAATTTATAATTTATAATTTATAATTTATAATTTATAATTTATAATTTATAATTTATAATTTATAATTTATAATTTATAATTTATAATTTATAATTTATAATTTATAATTTATAATTTATAATTTATAATTTATAATTTATAATTTATAATTTATAATTTATAATTTATAATTTATAATTTATAATTTATAATTTATAATTTATAATTTATAATTTATAATTTATAATTTATAATTTATAATTTATAATTTATAATTTATAATTTATAATTTATAATTTATAATTTATAATTTATAATTTATAATTTATAATTTATAATTTATAATTTATAATTTATAATTTATAATTTATAATTTATAATTTATAATTTATAATTTATAATTTATAATTTATAATTTATAATTTATAATTTATAATTTATAATTTATAATTTATAATTTATAATTTATAATTTATAATTTATAATTTATAATTTATAATTTATAATTTATAATTTATAATTTATAATTTATAATTTATAATTTATAATTTATAATTTATAATTTATAATTTATAATTTATAATTTATAATTTATAATTTATAATTTATAATTTATAATTTATAATTTTATAATTTATAATTTATAATTTATAATTTATAATTTATAATTTATAATTTATAATTTATAATTTATAATTTATAATTTATAATTTATAATTTATAATTTATAATTTATAATTTATAATTTATAATTTATAATTTATAATTTATAATTTATAATTTATAATTTATAATTTATAATTTATAATTTATAATTTATAATTTATAATTTATAATTTATAATTTATAATTTATAATTTATAATTTATAATTTATAATTTATAATTTATAATTTATAATTTATAATTTATAATTTATAATTTATAATTTATAATTTATAATTTATAATTTATAATTTATAATTTATAATTTATAATTTATAATTTATAATTTATAATTTATAATTTATAATTTATAATTTATAATTTATAATTTATAATTTATAATTTATAATTTATAATTTATAATTTATAATTTATAATTTATAATTTATAATTTATAATTTATAATTTATAATTTATAATTTATAATTTATAATTTATAATTTATAATTTATAATTTATAATTTATAATTTATAATTTATAATTTATAATTTATAATTTATAATTTATAATTTATAATTTATAATTTATAATTTATAATTTATAATTTGATGTTAAAATAAACATAAACAGGTTTATATGTAATACTTTGAATCGTAAAGAAAAAAGTCGAATTTCATATGTACACACCTTAGTTATAAAAGTAGACAAAGTGAATTATCTTTACAAGATTACGTATTTTTCTCAAGAATACAAAATATACATACATATACAAAACCAAGAAAAATAAATAAAAATAATAATCTTTTTTAAACAAAAATCCAATTTAAAAAGATAATTATGCTAATGCGGCCGAGGCAAACAAAGAAGGTGAAAAAATGTTAAAGAAAACAATTAACAATTATTATACATGTATTATCTAACTTAGCTAAAAATCTGTTTGTTCCGTTTGTACTTGGCATTAATATATATGTACTTTATATCCTATAATAATCTAAGGAAACACATTTACTAATCATATGTCTATGTGCACATACATATACATATGTTTAAATGGTAGGATGAAGTGTGTCGTTTATGTGCAAAGTACATTAGTACATTTATATACATGTATAATATATATGTATGCATTTAATTTGCATTCAGCGAAAGCTTTCTATTATTATGGTTGTTGTTGTTATTGTTATTGTTACTGCTTGTTTTGCCTTATTATTAATTGTTTTGGTTGAAATTGTTCAAGCATAAGTTTTTATTGATGTCTCAAATATTGTTCTATTACTCCCGGCAGTTTCTTTTTTGTTTTGCCATTAATCGATTACTAGATTTACGATTACTGACGTGTTTTTCATTTTTAAACATACAAATCAAATGTCAAATGATCGGTCTGAAATTGATTTCCCTTATATTACTTTTACTTTTACTTATGCATTGTCCTCAATTTGTTTCAAATATATTATAATATAATGCATGCAATTCGTGCCGTTTTAGTTGCCCCATAATACATACAAACTTGCTGAAGAATTATTATTATTCTCACGGTTTATTATATTAGAGCATTTTAATTATACTTTATCAGTGTAAAGAGAGAGAACTAGTCTCGCCCGTTTATATGCATCTGAACTATAACTTTAGCAGATCTAAAGGGTGATTTTTTAAGACCTATTGGATAGTTTTCTCAAAAAAAAAAAACATGAAATTGAGAGAAATGCATAAAATGTTTATTTTAATGGATAGTACGGTGCATATAATTGAATGTTTGAAGATTATTCCATGCAAATGTGGAGCGTAACTGCGCCTCAAATGCTCCAGCCGCTAATTTTGGCATACTCTTTCCAACATTTCGGTACATGCCGGTATCTCACGAATAAATGCTTCAATATTGTCTTCCAATGCGTCCCGAACGTGAAATAGAATGTTCACCGAATGTCCATTGTTACGCGTGCTGCATGTGGCATGTGGCACCGTCTTGTTGAAACCACATGTCATTCAAGTCGATTTCTTGCATTTTGGCAAAGAACAAGTTTGATATCATCTCACAATAGCGCTCACCATTCACAATTACCTTACGACAATCATCATCTTTGAAGAAGTACAGTCCAATGATGCCAGGAGCCCAAAAACTCACCAAACTGTGACTTTTTCTGCATGCATTGGTAGCTCTTGCAATGCTTCTGGCTGATCTTCACTCCAACAATATAAATTTGGTGAGAAATGTAGTCAGAATACTCCAAATAGACCCGCTTCAGTGGGTCGATTAAACTGACTATAAAATGAAAGAAGCACGCGATGAACTTTCTTAACAGAGCAAATTAAATGCAATAATTTGCAGCGCGTTTTTCGTTTGTAAGACTGTAAGATTTAGGTTAAATTATAGACCAAACTGAAAATGTTTGACAGTGATACAAAACACGAAACGGGCGTCAGCTGTTTAAACCCGTCTTGCCAAAAAGACAATACTTAAAAAAATTACCATTTACTTAATGCTGTCTCAAGTAGAGTACCTCTAATTTGATCTATAAGACAGGGAAAACCGAAACCGATTGGGAAACTTTATCTTAATGCACTTTGCGATATATTTTTACATAGTCTACAAATGCAGAACCCCTAAAAGAAGGTAATCATTAAAGCTGAAACTATAGACAATAATTTATGGTTTGGGAAACTCTTGAGTCTTCCCCTTATGTTTTTTTCGTATTATGTTTTAGTTGTTTAATCGAATCTTTTATAAATATACAACTTAAGTAGACTGTGAAGTGTTTTAGAAGCCATAATTGATTTCAGTTTTAAAATATTGCATTTGTTTTCATAGACATATCGTATGTACAGTGCGTGAGGTGCAACTGTTGTGGAATGATTTATATATTATTATTTGTAAAATTGATTGAATTGCACATGAGCCACATTTTATTGCCTTGCCGAATGATTGTAAATGTAACTAATGTTGTTGGTTTAATAATACATACCGTACCGTACATGATGTTATGCTAAAAATACTGATTCTTTTCTGTTGTCTTTTTCTCGAAACCGCAGGCGCAAAAAGAAATGCATACGCTACATGGAGGCACTGAATGGGAACAACGGTGTCCACGGCACTGATGAAATGGACGACACCGGCAATATGAGTCAGCTGAGCGAGGATGATGATGATGACGATGATGAGCTGGGTGGCGGCACCGGCAGCTGTAGCAGCGGTGATGATCTGGATACTAAGATGCCTCAACACGATATGGAAGATGTTGAATCCATGAATCAATCCCTATCCAGTCCCGGTTGTCTGAGCGGCCTATCAAGCCTGCAAAGCCCCTCGACAACAACAAGTGTAGCCAGTCCACTCAACATGAACATGTTAACTAGTCCAGCAGCCACACCAGTGGTTCTAATTTCTAACATGCATGCAACTTCAACTGCAACTGGCTCCGGCTCGGGGTCTAGCAGCAGCAGCAGCGGGTCCACATGTAGCATAAGCAGCACACCGCATACCTCAACAATAACGTCTTCAGCAGAAGCAGCAGCAGCAACTACAGAACGCAATGGAACGATAACGGGAACGGGAACAGGAACAGGAATGCAGCTCGCAGCTGTACCTGGCAATAGTTTGGCTGTGCCACTGTCTGCCAAAACGCTAGGCACACACTTTAGTCATTTGGGCATGGGACTGACACCGGAGCAGATCTTTCAAGTTGGCACAATTGCGTCCTCTTCGTCTGTTGCTCGTTTTGTTCCTGTTGCCCCTGCCACGTCTCGTAATCCAATTGGTGCCAATCCCAGGGACATTAACAATCCGCTCAGTATAAACCAATTGACCAAACGGCGTGACGAATACAATGCGGCCATATACGATGCGTACACACAGTCTCATCATCATTCACCGTCGTTGCAACATACGCACCCGTTGCAACACACGCATTTACACTCGCATTCACATCCGCAATCGAGTCCGCATCATCCGATCTTTAGCAGCAACTTTAGTCAACACTTTCAGCAGCATCTAAGCAATCATTTGGCAACGACAACGAACAGCGCCAGATCCCCAATTATTACTTCCTCCTCCACTGTGCCACCCATGATGACGATGGCGACGCCGCCAACTTTAGGCAGCATGAAGCGTGGCATTGCGTCCACGACGGAAGCATCAAACGGCACCACAGGCAGCGCGACTACGGCCAGCGCTAGTTCAGAAACAGGCGCAATTAGCGTGTCGTAGCGATCGTTAGTTTATACATATATATATATATATATATATATAGAAAATACTTTTCTGCTGGTTCGCAAGGTGCTGACTGCATGAGGCCAACAGTTCTAGTTTGCACTGCAGTTTAGAGGACAGACGTGCCAGAAACCGCAACAGAACTTAGCAATTTCCCAGCCTTCTATTGTAGCAGCTCTTCTTCCCGATATCCGAATGTCTGAGTGGTTGCCACAATGCAAAGCATGTTCAATTTGCCACAATCAGCGCTAGTTAGATCAACATCATGCAGCAACAAAGTTAATTTTGCTGCACTGTAACTATTTCAGCTGCTACTTGACAGCAAACAGACTGTTGCAGTTGCTTCAGCTAACACTGCAGCAGTGCCGAAAGTCTCATGCGGACTAGGTATAATACAGACTATGTACAGTTGCACAGAAAACTCATAGGTTCAGAACTCATTGGTAGAGTAAAGACGATGAGGACTGCAACAACGTCATTTTCACACCTTACTTCCCACTACTACAACATGCATAATACAGACTAGGTTTAATACAGTTCCACAGATCACGCGGCTTTACAAATAAATTCGCAGAGAACTGAGGCTCTAGGTAGGATAGAGGACTGCAATAACGTCACTTTCATGCCTTCTTACTTCCCACAACAGAATACAACAGACTGTTCCAGTAGCTTCATCTAAAACTGGGAAATAGTGCCTAAAATTGAATAGGTCAGCCAGGCAGCTTAACAACTAAATGCACTGACAACTCATAGCTAGGGTAGAGATGCAGAGGACTGCAACATACTAGGTCAAGGAAATATTATATTAGGTCAAGTAAAAGTTCGATCGGTTTATATCTAAGAGATGGCGTTATTGTCCATATTTTCTAGTGTTACGTGTCGCACCATGTCATACTATTTTACATAGGATTCCTACAGAAACCACTGATGGGAGAGGTAGTCCGAAAAATCGAAACAAAGAAAAGTAAAATTAACGCCAGCATTCAAAGAACCGGACCAGGATAAGATTAAAAGAGCAGCTATATATGTACATAAATTGTACTTTCATACCATTTTCCTTGCCACTACTTTTATTAAGTTCTTTTAATGCTTTTACTGATCTAGGCAAGCAAGCAAGATGTATCCCCTTGATTAATTGAGCTTTCAAAAGACATGCCGACGTTTAGCCAGAGTCTGTTGTTGCTAGTCTATTGTAGAATTCCAAAGAGAGAGTGAGGGAGAGAGACAATAAGCCGCTGATATAGAAGAAAGGGACATTAAAACCTCTAATGCAGACAAAAAATTAATAATTCTCTAAAAAAAATGGCTCCGACATATATATATTTATATATTGTATATATGTATATGTATATATATGTATATGTGTCCACACACAAACATATTCACTGTGCAATACCAGCCCAACGTCTAATGCCACGCCTAATCCTAACGCCATAGTTGTAACTCAAGTAACATGTGGCCATTATTGGATTTGTGCCAAAAACACAAAACAAAACAAAAACAAAGTACTCTTACAATACACATAAGTATGTAAAATAAAAAGAAATATTGTATTGTACCATATATATAATGAAATGAACACAGCGTATCACAGGCATACTGTCGGTCGCAGAGTCATCGATCTACGTATACAGCACATACATACATACATGCATATTAATGAATAATTAATAGTCTGTAAAACATCTGTAATAATTATTAATCCGGTTAACGTATGTACATACATGATTACGTATGATATATGTGTATAAAATTTTAACAACACACATCATCATATATGAGACATATATACACACACATACATATATTTAATATTGAATGCAAGCAACTATTTTGAATATTTTGTGTCAATTATAAACAAACAATACATTCAAGAGTCTAGATACGACAAAATTTGATAGAAGACATATTCATTTATAGTTTACAAATCTCTAAATTCCACTCTTATTGAGTTTTTACCTTTAAATATGAAAAAGTAATAATTGCTTAAATCAATACGATACACCTGCGACTCCGTAAATATTCATATATACATTTAAGTTCAGGATATTTTCTCGTTATCAGCTACACATTGGCCTTCACATTGATCATTTTGTTGTTCTCCCTTTCAAAACCTAGCTTGGCCCTTAGATCTGATCAATCAATATGATCAGATTGTTTTGAACCGGAACAGAAAGAAATTGCGAGAATATGTTTATTTGGATAAAAGCAAAAACTAAATGCTAACAAACTTATTTATTATATTGAAATAGGTCGGTATAGGTCGCATCTAGACTGATAGCAGTGTAATGATTTATGGGCATGTCGAACTAGTCATTTCTGTCTGTCTCATCTCTTGTCTCTCGCATTGAATCGCAGTGAAGCTAAAGACTTATCAAGCAAATTAAGATATCAATCAGCTATAAAGATATGACCTGAGAGCAGAGATACCAAGCTACATCAATAGTTTTGATTAGGACTGCACATACATAGGATATGCATCAGTAACGCAACCTGCTGTTCAGTTCAAGATATGTCACTCTTACCATTTTATAATACGTTATACAAATTTTAACAAAATCTAAACAAGAAATAATCATAATATACATTTCTATGATTAACCACATTTCATAAAAATCTGTTTACTCTGTTCAATAAGTAGCTTTCTGAGCAGGAATTCTTCATGAATTTTATTTTAAATTTTTTTTAAATATTTGTACTGCAAGGCCATGTGTGTATGCATTAATATTAAAACTATTGTCAAGTTGATTCTATTAGACTATTTTTCTATGCACATTAACAAGGATTACTTTTGCTTTAATTTGTATTACAAATGTCCCCCCTTCAGCCGTATACAGGATATCCTCTGGTCGTCAAGTCTCTCCCAAAAGTTTATTTTAAAAAAAGTTAGTTTTATTTTTGGCAAATGCTTAAATATTGTAAAACCTACGAATTTATTGATTATTGGACCTGATAGCTTCTATTGTGATTTAAGCACTCATGTCAATGTGTCAAACAACACAAACAAGAAAGCATATTCTGCCAAGTATAAAAATATAAACATATATACAATATATTATATATATATATATTTATATATATATATATATGTGTATCTATGTGCATATATTTTAGTTAGCATTTACGCACTGCACGATTTGAAGGAAGAAAGGAATGTAATGTTTTTATGTGCTCGACGTGACCATTGTATCTTTAGTCATCTGTTAGCTATTGTAAGAGTTTTGTGAGAACTTGCCATATTTAATAAACTATAAATGAACTTTCTTACAAACTAAAATGATCTAAGCAATAATTATTGCAGGTTTAGTTTAGTTTCCGGTTTTAGTTTAGTTTCCGGAGAGACGTATATTTAAACAATACACACATTCATATATGGTTTAGGATTTCAGAATATTAAACACATTAAACTTTAGATCAAGCTAAAGATAGAATATAAAACAACACATATATGTATACGATACTATGTAAACGAGTATGCATATGTAGGATTATTACCAATTAAATAAATTAAAGTAGAGAAACTAGAAGACTGTTATCACATATTAGCATTATATAACATATGTATGTGTGTATACAAAAAACATTTGGAGTACATACACAACTGCAGACCAATGTTTTAAGAAATACTCATGTGTATTATATGAGATGAATGAAAATAATCTAAGATACAAATTAATTCTGTATATAAATACAAAGTTCACAAACGATATATGTATTATCTACTCGTGTTTGAGAGAAAATCTATTCTAATCAAAATAGGGTAAATTACATGAATAATGCTTCCAGTTCTTCTATGTTGTTTAATTTTTTTAGATATATAATTTATTTTCACTTGTATTTATATTTTTTGGCTTAGAGAACAAAAAACGTCTATGCAATATTTAAATGTTTATTTTTTGAGCAATTATTATTAAGCTACCTAAGGCAAATTCAGCAATCCAGTAACTGTTTGTTTAATATACACAATAAACAATATGAATCGAAATCGAATAAACACGTATTTATACATACATATATGAAAAATACCACATTTTAATGTAAATAAGTAATACATTTATTGACAGATACATTTTTATTTGTTAACTTGAGGAACCACATTGGAGAATAATCCCTAATTATTAGCATATCCAATTCCAATTCTTATATTTTCGTATTAATTTGTAATTAGTTTTATTCAAACTGGTTTGCTATTCTGAATTGAATCAAAAATTAAAAGTTATTTCAATTTGATTTTTATTTCTGATTTTTATAATAAAAATCAATTCATAACTCTTACTTTTTGATTTTTATTTTAAAAATTCAAATATAAAAGTTATAAATTGATTTTGATTAAAAATTGGAAAAAAGTTTACGCGGTTTTTGTGTTGCCGATAAAAACTATCTTGGTAGGATTTTTCCCATATTTTTCAGAGACTCTTAAGAGCTTTGATTTTTTAATCTCATAATTATTATTTACGGTCCCTGGTAAATACTTATTAAGCTCTTCCTTAATGTTTTTGAAAACATTCTACTTATGTATAAGTATAATTGAACTTACAAATTATGCAATACACTTTAAGTTATATACCAAGTATGCAAGTATGTATGTGTGTATGTACGTATGTTTTATTTGATTTGCAATTTTAAAATAATAGCTAAGTCAATTATAATGCTGATTGGTTAATTGTTCCATTTAATTTTTAGTAAGCAGCCATAAATGATAATGATTACTTACCAGAATATCATTATTTGCCCACAAGCAAGCAACACACATTTTATTGTAGAACCACAAGTATATAAGTAAAACAAAAATGTATGCTTTAATGTAGTTGATAATTAGCGTAGAAACTTATTAGGTGTATACATTTTAAACAAGTACTTGTATTATAAATATAAAACAATCACCCACATACATACATAAAAGCAAAATATAAGAAAATGCGACAAAAATATAGTTATTATATTCGATGTATTATTATTAAGGATATAACAAATTAAATGTGGTTAAAAACTGAACATAAAAACAAAAGTTGTTAAGACAAATTATTGTTTTCTCTTTGTGGCTGATGAAAATTATATCTGCGTTTGTTACTTCCGCTAATTGGATCAATTAACTGTGAATCGCAGATGCTGAGAGAATTAGCAACGATTGGTAAGACTTCGCTAAGGACAAGACGTGGACAATACTATACTATACTATATCACTAAATAGTTCAGATTAAAGAAACATAGCGCCGCTATCTCGTTGCCTAAAATTCTAGAAAAAGCCAGCAGAGCTGAACTATCTGAAAATAAATTGATTTAGGCTCCTTATAGTCCTTAATATACAGGGAATGCCTTAAACAATCATTGATCGCCGTTGGCAAATGTACATAAAAAAAAATAAAGTGCTGAATGATGATATTTCTATTCTATATGGAAATAATACAGTTTGCCAGGTATTGTAACCTTAAATCTAGTCCCAAGTGCCCTCACTCTTGGATATCGCCAGAGGAACTGATCTGACGTGCCAAGAATAGCTTAATTCTGAGTTAAATCAGTGTGACCAATTACAACAACGAGTAGAAAAAAAGTCAATTTTTACAATTTATAAGTTGTTTAAAATTTAAAAAAATATATATATTTTTGTTTAACCACATTTCAAATAACTTAAAAAATATTTTTGTTGATTTTTACCGCCTTCAGCAACAGTTCAACTATCGATTAAAGTTGACTAATTTGATTTAGTTATTTGTTGTAAATTAGTGTTTCAAAATCTTCTTTTACTTCAAAGGCGAATTTCTGACATGCCGTGCCAAAAAATAGTAATTTAAAAAAATAGAAAAAAATAATCATGGCGTGTTCTATAAATTTTTTTATAAAAAGTCCGCAGTAAATATCCGTTAATATCCATTTTCTGATGTGTTGTTGATGTATTTGTTAGACTGTTAGTTGAGTCGAGCTGAGGTAAAAGTTAAAAATGAGTTGTTAAATAAACTATTCACAATTGATATCCATTTTAGGATTTTGCCCGATGATGAATTATCATGATGAATTTAGGTGAAAGAATTATGTTTTGGGCTCTTCAAGTTTTTTTTTTATATTGAATTTTAAAAATAACTAAATTTGCATGATGATGGATAAAGAGAGGAAGAGCAACGTGTCAGAGAGTTGTCGATCAAAGCAAATATCACGCATGGCTGTACAGCTCACAGAGATCAAAAAAGACCAAGCGAGCAGAAATAACAAGAGACGCAACCAAGGAAAAGTATCACAAAATGAAGTAGAAGTAAACAGGGTGCCGGAGCTTAACTCCATCAAAACAAAACAAATAACGACAATGAAATAATATCACTCAATTAGAAAAATATAAAGAAAAATAAATACACAGAGAATTAGCAAAAGGAGAGAGAAGTAAGGAAGAGGGAAATGACAAATCAAGTGCGCATAGTGAAAGCGGGCAAACGAAGCAAGCCTCGACCGTTACATCAGGCGAACAGAGATAACAGCACTAAGTGAACAGACGAGAGAGAGAGGGGAGTGTGAGATTTTTTAAAATTTTTTTCCTGATAGGGTGGGCTTATTTATCATGATTTTAGGTGAAAGAATTATTCGGCGGTTAGTTATTTTTAATTTAATTTTTAAAATAATTAAATTTACATGTATTTTGTTGTTGGCGAATTCTCCATAAAACGTCACAACGATACGCACTGTGTCCCACAAGCGATTTATTTCAAACGAAATGTTATTCAGGCACAATAATGTTACAAAATACATGTAAATTTAATTATTTTCAAAATTTAATCAATAGTTTAATTTGTTGAATTCATACACAGAAGCATATGCACATGCTATGAAATTAATCCCGACAGATGGCGCTCGCGCTTCGCGCTCGCCCGCCTCTCTTGTTAGCTGACAGAAGCACTTGGTTTTATGCTCATACTTTCTTAAATAACTTCTGTGATAATTGTCCGATCGGATTGTGATTTGGACACTACCTAGATATTTCATTCAGCTTAGTATATGTTAAAGTCAGAAAGTTGTATCTTTTATACAGCGCTTACAAATTGAGTTCAAAAATTAAATTATTGATTTGTGGGGGCGGTGGGCGTGGCACCTAACATTTGAAATAAACTTGATCTGCGCCGAGTATATAGGAACCTTCATTCCAAATTTGGTGTGTCTCCTTCTGCCTGTTACATACATTTGCACAAAGTTAGTATACACTTTTTTGACCATTTTCAATGGTCGAAGGGTATAAAAAATTCATTTACCTTATTTTTTACACATTTTCCTTATTTTTTGACTGCTTCTGTTGCAATTCGCCTGGTGTAAATTGACTTCGCAACGAAAATCTTTGCAAAATCTCAAGCAGCATAACAAAACATGTTGCATACTTTTCGGCTTCTTAATAATTATTTGCTGCATATGTACGATGGGGAATGGAAAAATTCCACTCAAATAGTTGTTCAACAGACAAATATGTGTTTCGCAGGCGCTATCTAATGAAATGATGTCGTCAAGCTTTTTGATTCAAATTCAACAGACTTGCACGCAAACACTTGAGGCTCTTCACCCTTTCTCCCTTTTCCTCTTAATCTGAGAAATGTCTGTGCACATTGTTGCCTTGCCGCATGGCATACCGAAGCGTTATTGAAATGTCACAGCATCTGTCCAAACAACCCGTTAGGATCGCCACTCGTCAAGGTGCCCCTCAACCCTTGTCGGGCCATGGCGTCTGCACATTGTCTCGGACTCTTCTAATTTTTTAAAAATTTTTTAATTTATAAAAATAATTAAATTTGCATGTATTTTGCTGAGTAAGACCTAACAATAATGGACACATTGTCCGACAACCGATTTATTTTGAACAAAAATTGTGACGGACACAAAAATGAGAAATTTTGGGTTTACAACGGTTAATTTTAGCGCGACCGGCAAAAAAAAAGGTAAGAGAATATCATTTGATGTGTAATTTCAATGCCTAAAACGCCTAACAGAATAAAAACGATAGTAAAACATCAAGTGTGCGCCCTCGAAAGTAATTATATCGAGAAGAGGAAGAGAACGCTGCAGGCAAAAATTTGATGAAAAAATAAAATCGTGCACGCGATGTTGTCCAATTCAAAGTGCATTAGTTTTATACTTTTTGCAGAAAGTAGACTAAATTGTTCTGTATTTATGTGTATATTTATTTCAGCATTACGAAATGTTATAAAGGGAAAGTATCGGATATATTTGAAAAGAGAAATCATATTGGTTTTTATTATGCATTTAGCTTTATGAAGAAATATTTGGATTCCAAGTACATAATACAGTATTAAATGTATAATTTAGATAGATTACATTTCTAGGGTATGTATGATTTTCATATGTACAACGTATGTTCAAAAAGTATCGCGAATTTTGAATTTTCGCGGGTTACGTATAATCGAATTTCGACTATTTTATTTTGTTATGTTGGTATACCCTTCCCGAACATCTTTACCAAGTTTCAAGTGTATAGCATTTTTTATTTGGTTGTGAGAGGCGTAAAGATTATAAGTGTTTTGCGTGCTCGTCGATTTTTGGAAAGGATTTGCATAAAAAAAATAAAATAAAGTGCTCTGAAACACTTGAAATTATGACAGTCGCATAAGCAAAACACTTATAACCTTAACGCAAAACACTTATAACCTTAACGCCTCTCACAAAAATGCTATACAATTGAAACTTGAAACAGATGTCCGGGAAGAGTCTACCAACATAACAAAACAAAACCAGTAAGGAAAGCAATAGTCGCGCGACACGCGACAGTGGGATACCCTTCGACCTATGTTCCTATGTACATGTATACATGCATATGCACATGCTTTAAAATTATTCCCGACAGATGGCGCTCGCGCATCGCGCTCGCCCGGCTCCCTTGTTAGCTCACAGAAGCACTTGGTTTTATGTTCTTACTTTCTTAAATAACTTTTGTGTTTGTTGTTCGATCGGATTGTAATTTTGAGAATACGTAGATATTTCATTCAGCTTAGTATATGTTAAAATCAAAAAGTTGTATCTTTTATACAGCGCTTAAAATGTAAGTTCAAAAATTAAATTTTTGATTTACGGGGGGGGAGGGGGTGCGCTTGGCACCTAACCTTTGAATTAAACTTGATCAGCTTATAGTACACATGCGTCTTCCTGTCAAATTTGGTAACTCTAGCTTTTATAATAGCTGAGATCTGTGCGTTCACACAGACCGACAGACGGACAGACAGACGGACAGACAGACGGACAGACATGGCTCAATCGACTCGGCTTGTGATCCTGAGCAAAAATATATATATATATATACTTTATGGGGTCTCCCACGCCTCCTTCTGCCTGTTACATACATTTGCACAAAGTTAGTATACCCTTTTTGACCATTTTCAATGGTCGAAGGGTATAAAAATCTAAATTCAATTATACGTAACCCGCGAAAATTCAAAATTAGCGATACTTGTTGAACACACCTCGTATGTGTATATACATGCTTATACATAATTATACACGTATGTGCAATCAAGAGATAATATTATTTTGCATATTTTTAGTTAAGTTAATTTACAGTTGTTCAGTAAGAGGAGTTAAAACATATAACTGTTCTATATATACAGTATTTGACTATGTCTGAACAAAACTTTGTTAGAATGTAAATAAATTATTTTATACTATTGTGTTTTAATATATATGTAAATATATATATATATATATACTTTATAATAGAGTATATGAAGTGTAACATTAGAGCTTTATCCTTATCTATACATATAGCATGTGTGTGTGTTATTGTTAATGTTTGAGTTTTTTAAATATATATAGTATTTATCTATTAAGTAGTCTGTAATCTACGTTAAATTGTGTCCGTATAGTCTACTTATATCGGTTAAGTTTCTTTTATTTGGGTCTAAAAACAATCATGCGTCTGTGAACTTGGCTCAAAAAAGCTACGAAGGTGTCATTACACCAACTGGACCTGGACTATTGAATTTTGACAATTGTAAATCATTCCCAGCTTATTCCAATTATTTAAAACCAGCCCCCGCTTCCTAGCTTTGAGCTAAGTCCACCAATGCCTTTACCAAGCAAATTCCCAACACGGCCAGCGACAACGTTGGTGACAGCCGCTGCTTGTGCAGCTGCTATTTTTGGCTTTGGCAGGCTCCGTGATGCATGCGCTCCCGATTCACCATCTCCTCCAGTGTCATCATCACCGTTGCGCACATCATCGCCATTTCTGTAAAATTATTTCCAAATTTTAGAATATATATAATATACAATATAATAGGATGATGGATACTACTTACTCATCCCTATCAGCAACATCTGGCATTGTCAAGGCACAAGTCGCTTCCTCTGTATTCATGCGTTGCGCAACCGATTGATATGCTTTAGAATTCAATTTATCCTCCAGGACACCCTGCAGCTCGAAGTCTGAATATATTTTCTGCAAATTAAAATATAAAAAAGGAAATACTATGCCTCATTAAATCGGTTAATCAAATACCAAACAATGAGTTGTTTTTTTGTAAGTAAAGGCTAATTTTTTAGCTTTTTTCTTTTTGGCAACATTGGTTAATGTACGAGGGTCGTTTGATAAGTCCGTGACTTTTTGAATAAAATATATTTTTTTCGTCAAAGAAGCGTTTTATTTCTCAACATAATCTCCTTTTAGCTCTATACATTTAGTCCAGCGTTTTTCCAATTTTTTTATTCCTTCCAAATAATAGGTTTTCTCAAGGCCCTCAAAATAGTCGTTTGTTTCTGTGATGACCTCTTCATTTGACCCGAATCTCTTACCGCCGAGCCATTTCTTCATGTTTGGAAACAAAAAATAGTCACAGGGGGCTAAATCTGGAGAATATGCTGGATGGGGTAGCAGTTCGTAGCCCAATTTATGAAATTTTGCCATGCTGACTACACACGTGTGCACCCGTGCATTGTCCTGATGGAACAGCACTTTTTTTTTCGCCAAATGCGGTCGTTTCTGCTTCAAATCAATATCGAATCTGTCCAAAAGCTCTGAATAATATTCGCCGGTGATCGTTTTACCCTTTTCAAGGTAATCGATGTGAATGATACCTTGTGCATCCCAAAAACTGTGGCCATGACCTTGTTGGCCGACAGACCCACCTTGGCCTTCTTTGGTGCACGTTCACCCGGAGAAACCCACTGTCTTGATTGTTCTTTGGTCTCTGGTGTGGTGTGGTGGATCCATGTTTCGTCTACGGTAACGAAACGGCGCAAAAATTCGTTTGGATTGCGGTTGAACATCGCCAAACACTCCTTTGAAATGGTCACACGGTTGCGCTTATGGTCGTGTGTGAGCAATCGCGGCACCCATCGCGCGGAAAGCTTTTTCATGTCCAAATATTCATGTAAAATGTGATGTACCCGTTCAGTTGAGATGCCTACAGCCTCAGCTACCTCACGCACTTTCATTCTCCGATCATCCAATATCATTCCATGGATTTTGTCGACGATTTCTGGCATGACGACCTCTTTTGGGCGACCTGAACGTTCGGCATCACTTGTACTGGTACGACCACAACGGAACTCAGTAAACCATTTCTTAACCATTGAAATTGATGGTGCAGAGTCCCCATAATATTTATCAAGTCTTTCCTTGGTTTCGGTGATGGATTTTTTACGCAAAAAATAATGCTTAATTAGCACACGAAATTCACTTTTTTCCATTTTCGTTAAAATTCACGAGATCGTCTGCTTTCAATGCCTATAAAACGCAAACCAAAAAACGCAGCTTTCTCAAAATTTTACAGTCAGCTGTTAATCGATAACTGCTGACAGGAGCAGTGTTGTATTTAGAGCAGGTGCGCGGCAAATACAAAAAGTCACGGACTTATCATACCCTCGTATATGGCCAGAAGCATTGCAAGAGCAACTAATAAAAGCATTCAGAACACATCCAGAAACAGTCCCAGTTTGGCATCGTTTATGGGCTGGTGGCATCATTGGACCGTACTTCTTTAAAGATGATACGAATTGTAACGTATTTGTGAGCAAATGCATGACATGTGGTTTCAACAAGACGGTGCCACATGCAAACCAGCACGCGTATCAATGGACTTATTGAGAAGTGAGTTCGGCGAACATTTTATTTTACGTTCGGGACTAGATCATGCAATTTAACGCCATTAGACTATATATTTTGTGGGGCTATGTTAAATCGAAATCCATAGAGCCAAGCCCGCTACAATTGACCATTTGGAGGACAACAGCAGAAGCATTTATTCGTGAGATACCGGCATGTACCGAAATATTGGAAAGAGTATTTTCAAAATTGGAAATGGAAAGCTCAACATTTGCATGAAATGCATATCCACCGTACTATCAATTCAAATAGAGATTTTTTCATGCATTTTTCTCAATTTTATGTATTTTTTTTGAAAAACTTTCCTATAGCTCTTAAAAAATCAACCTTTAGAACGGAGAACATGGAGGAAATAAAAATACAAATTATTATAGCCGTTAACCATAGGGTATAATGTTATTATAACGTTTTGCCAACCGAAAATATATGTTAGACAGCAATGTCAGCAGAGTTGCTGCTGGACTGTCTGTTTGCCTGTTCATATAAAAACTACATCGCAGAGACTATAAGAGCTAGAACTTTCAAAAATATATAAAACAAATGTTGAAACATTGCATGCATATTAAGAACGATTTAGCATATTTTGTTATTTTGAATTTTATCAATGCATAGTTTAATATTCATCAAATGCAACTTTGCCTTTGGGTTGCTTTGGAATCGACATTCAAAATGTTGTTTTTTTTAATTTAATTTGAATTTTAAATGAACAAGTAGCGTAGCGGGTATATTCCAATCGGCTACTGTAGCTTTCTTAATAGTTTTGGATCAACTTTAATGTTTTTCGATTTGGGCTGTCTCGCCGTAAACAAATACCCTATTATTCATTATAGTCACAACTGATTCTACTTGTACTTGTTTGGTAAGGAATTTATTCGATTTGTTTGATATTGCACAAAGAATAATTGCCTTATAATTATGCGTCAATACCTTACGAGAACAACGCTTCCTCGTAAGGTCAAACAGTCCAGAAAAAGATCATACTTCTAATAAGAACCAGTAAGAAAAGCAACAGTCGCGCAGCACGCGACAGTGGGATACTCTTCGACTTATGGTCCCGTGGAGTTTAATTTTTTAATTCATACACTTATGCATATGCACATGCTTTACCCCAGACTTGGTCTGTGTTTTTCTGAGTTGCAAGACGTGTTTCTTATTAGTGAAGAATTCTTTCCTGTTTTCCGCGGTTTTCCTGCCCAGAACTCTGACCTGAAAGTGCGAAGTGCTTGGTCAAGGTCTGCTGCACCGGTAGGAATACTCACTGCGAGGTTTCTCCGGGCTCTGGAATCCATACCGTGAGTTTTTCTCGGCCACATCACTGCGTTTTTTGGTGGTGAGGGCGGGGAGAGTGCCGCGGAGGCTGAGTGAAAGTGCAAATTTAATTTTCACTCATCTTTTTCCCTCGCTTTCTCTTTTTCCAAACCACACCATTGTGGCCGGCGGAGAACAACAGCTGTCAGCGCTGCCAACTTACGTCAGTAAGCGATCGGACCTGAGTGGCGTTGCCAGATCAACGGCGCTGCCAGGGCTGCACGATCAGTTGGCCGCTTAATTCAAATATTCAATTTGAATCTGTTACACTAATAACAATATTCAAATAATAACTTAATTTGAATTTTCTTACTGAAGTGGACATTTGCTGAAATTGCGATAATTAACAAAATTTATATTCATATAAATATCTATATTTATAAATATATATTTATAAATATATATTTATATTTATATATACATTTTGAGGAGTTGACCGATATTTAGCAAGGGAAACGGCGCAAAGGTCACGGACAGACTAATTATCAACCTCTCACCATCGCGGTGCCTAAGTAGAGGCTCTGGTGTCCGTGTAGAGGCGGAATAACCTCCATCAGAGAAACCTAGGAGAAATCCGTGGTCTACGTGGGATCCCTGCTAGATTCGGTGCTCCACGAGTGTAAAGGCCTAACGTCTGGTGCCTGTAATGGATAGTTCCGAAGGGGGCATTGCCCCCGATGACCCATTCAGGAAGAGCTCGAGAATGTCGAGGTCGCCCACAAGGAGTGTGTTAATGGCGGTGCGTGGAGCCAATAGCTCAGTTCCGGCGGACATGACGACGAAGCAAGTTGGCCCGCAGATGTCAACGTCGCCGTTGCCCGGCCATAGCGGTGCTGTAGAGGTGGGGATCTTGGCCTCCTCAGCACCTATTGCAACAAGCATGAAGAAAACCGCTGATTTCATCACCGTGCCAACGCAGAAACCATCAGCGAAGTCCCCATCAGGTTCGCCAATTCGGCCATTAGACCTGTCAGCGCTCCAGCACGAAAACCTGAGGAGTATCTTGGACATGATGAATGCCAAGATAAATATGGTACTGTGCGCATTTGAGACGCAGCGTCATGTCACCAAGGAGACTAAAGGTGTAATAACTGACCTGGCTGCTCTTAATACAAGAGCGATCCAGCTGCAGCAAAGCTCTGTCAAAGTAGCGGCCCCCGCTAAGAGCATCACTATACAGACAGAGGCAGAGATCCCGAAGAAGCGTCCAGTGGCGTCGGCCCTAAAAAGCGTCACGGAGAAGTTGCCAGTGTTGCCTCCTCCAAACAATGCTCCCAAAGTGGCTGCTACCAAGGCAAAGCTGCCAAGCCCAGCCAGCTATGCAGCGGTTGCTAAGAACACTAACAGCACGGTTGATTGGACAAAGGTGAAGCCTAAGCGCATACGCAAAAAGCCCGAGGCGTTTATAGTAAAGAAGACAGGCGAAGCATCGTATGCCGATATACTGCTTAAGATGAGAGCAGATCCGAATCTAAGCGAGTTTGGCAATCAAGTGAGGAGAATAAGAAGGACTCAGCAGGGGGAGTTACTGCTCGAGGTAAAGGGCAAAGCATCCGAAAACGTACCCTTATATAGAGGAGCCATCGAAGAGTCCCTGGTCGCACAATTTGAAGGCATCAATGTTACCCCAGATGATGTGAGGGGCCTGCGCAAAATGCGAGACGGCACACAGATGGCGACTGTGATGCTCAGCACAAACGATGCAATCACTGTGCTTAAAAGAGGTTCGGTAAACGTAGGCTGGTCACGGTGCCGCATCAACCAGGATGTACGTCCTACAAGATGCTTCAGATGCTTGGGATATGGCCATAGGGCCACAAACTGCAAGGCAGTCGACCGCTCCGACTGCTGTCTGCGGTGCGGCGTAAAAGGTCACAAGGCAAAAGGTTGCGTGGCCCCGCCAAAATGCCTCATTTGCAGCGAGAATGTCGACAGGAATCACTCGACAGGTGGCTTCTCGTGCCCCACCTATAAAGCGAACATCGTAAAAGGAGTCAAGAGCCGTCGCGATGATGCTGGACCCAATTAAAATCATCCAGCTTAATGTCAACCACTGCGCAGCTGCCCAGAGCCTCCTGGCTCAGACTGCGGCGGAGCGCAGCATAGACATCATGCTCTTAAGCGAGCCCTACTCCCCGGGAATTGGAAACCTTTCGATGATCTTGGACGAGTCAGGCAAAGCGGCTATAAAGTGTTGCAGCCCTCTCCACGTCCAGGAACGGGCCTACCTGCCGATGCGTGGTATCGCATATGCGAGGGTGAAGAGTGTGCATATTTATAGCTGCTACGCCCCGCCTAGCGACAGTACTGACCAATTCGAGGAGATGCTGGACACTCTTGTCAATCATGCGAGAGGGCGCCGTCCGACGATCATTGCTGGGGACTTTAATGCCTGGGCAATCGAATGGGGCAGCAGGGTATCCAATCCCAGAGGCAGAGCGGTGATAGATGCTTTGATGATGCTGGACCTGATTTTGCTGAACGATGGCCACGATGGGAACCTCATTTATTGACGTCACATTTGTCAGCAGAGGCTTAGTGGCTAACTCCAGCTGGACAGTCCTCGACGTGGTAACGCTGAGCGATCACGCTTTGATCACTTTTAGCGTCTCAACGACAGGCATAACTAGAAGCCAACCGAGAAGATCACTGGGGCAAGCATGGGATACTAGGAAGTTCGATGAGGATATACTGCAATACCAAATCGACACCCTACAAATCCCAACGGGCGACGCAGAGACAATGGCGGCGGAACTCATGAAAATACTCGTAGCAACGTGCGATGCGACCATGCCACGCAAAAAAAAGGCGCAGCGTAAGCCCCCCGTATACTGGTGGAGCCCCGTCCTTCAACAGCTACGATCGGAATGCTTCAAGGCTAGGAGGAGAGCACAACGAGCCAGAGGCAGCCCTCATCAAGCCGATCTCCTGGAGGTTTTTAAAGCCAAGCGAACCGCGTTCAAGCACGGAATCTCGGCGGCCAAGGCACGGGCCTACAAGAACTTGCTGGATAGCGTAAACGACGACACTTGGGGTCTGGCATATAAGCTGGTAAGCAACAAATTGCGGAAGAGAGATGTCCCCCCTTCTGATCCTGTAGTCCTGGCCAACATTGTTGCGGAGCTATTCCCGAGGCAGTCGACTTCATGGCAGCCATTAGCCGCAGCTCCAGTCTCCGACTTCCCGAGCATCACTGCACAAGAGGTTGTAGAGGCAGCAAGGCGCATCAAGGCTAACAAAGCCCCTGGACTAGATGGCATTCCGGGAGTAGTCGTCAAAGCAGTGGCGTTGTCTAGACCGGACATCTTCAGGGACACCTTTCAGCAGTGCCTCCTGGACGGAGTCTTTCCAGCAAGGTGGAAAAGCCAGAAGCTGGTACTTTTGCCTAAAGGTAAAGGATCAGCACAAGTTGCAGACAGCTACCGCCCACTGTGCCTCCTGGATATCGTTGGAAAACTATTCGAGCGCATCCTATATGCCCGAATTGAGGTTGTAACAGAGAGCATAAACGGTCTAAGCAGCCACCAATATGGCTTTCGAAAGGGAAAGAGTACCCTGAACGCACACGGCAGATAGATGGCTAGGTGGCAGAAAAGAATACTGCGCGATTGTCACGCTGGACGTTAAAAACGCTTTTAACACGGCAAGATGGCCTCTAATCCTAGATGCAATGTACGCGATGGGTATCCCGGAGTACCTCAGAATCGCTGTAGGCAGCTATTTCAGAAGTCGTATCGTCTGGTATGATACGGAAGATGGACCGAAAAGTTACCGAGTCTCGGCTGGTGTTCCACAAGGATCTGTACTTGGACCGATCCTGTGGAACATCATGTACGATGGTATACTGGCAATCAGGAAGCCCACAGGAGCTGAGCTGCACTGCTTCGCGGATGACGTGGCTATAACTGCAGTCGCCAAAACTACAAGGGAAATTCAGGAGAACTGCAACGCAACAATTAGTGCGGCCATCGACTGGTTCGAGAAATCAGGTCTTACAATAGCGGTACACAAAACCGAAGCTGTCTTACTAAGCAGCAGGAAAAAGGTGGAGAGCATGCAAGTCTCAGTCAGCGGAACACAGGTGACTTCAGCTGAGTCCTTGAAGTACCTCGGAGTCCTCATAGACCACAGGCTATCCTTCAAGGATCATGCTAAATACGCAAGCAGGAAGGCAGCCATAGCTCGACTAATGCCCAACGTGGGAGGCCCCAGAGACCCAGCCAGGAGGCTACTGGTAACCGTAGCAAAGGCAACGCTACTATACGCTGCGCCAATTTGGAGTGACGCGACAAATAAGGGCTCATACCTAAAAGGAGCGCGTACGGTGATAAGGTCTATGGCCCTTAGGCTAATAAGAGGCTTCAGAACTGTATCAGAGGATGCAGCATTAGTCCTGGCAGGCATGCCACCAGCCGATCTGGAGATCAAGGCTCTTGGTCTCATAAACAATGGTACCACACGGGACGAGGCTAACGAATGGCTATTTAAAGAGTGGCAGACGAGATGGCAGATGTCGCAACGGGGGAGGTGGACCTACCAACTCATCCCGGAGTTAGACGCATGGACGCAGTGCAGCCACAAAACTTTGGACTACCACATTTCCCAATTCCTCACGGACCATGGCTGTTTCCGGGCCTATCTACATCGTTTCCGTCATGTAGACGCAGCCCAATGCCTATACTGCATTGATGCGGTGGAAACGGCGAAACATGTGCTAATGCACTGTTCTAGGTTCTCGGCGGAGAGGGAACAGTTGAAAGCGTTGACTGGAGATCCGCTTAGTCCGAATGGATTGATCACGGCGATGATGGCGAACGCACATACATGGGAGCTGGGACACCGCATCATCATGAATATGATGAAACGAGTCCGTGCCGACGATATGTCCAACAGAGCTGGCAACTAAAACGCAGGAGGAATGTTCCTGTGAGGTGGCGGGATAAGAATACTACCTCAGCGTACCCGGCTTGTCGTAAAAGGCGACTAAAGGGTGGAAAGAGGTGCGCTACATGGCCAATATCTCAGGAAGGGAGAGCGACCTGGCTTCACATCCTGCTCATCGAAGTCTTACCTTAACTGGCAGTACCGGTGAGCGTTTATAGGACTGAGGAGCATACGGAGGTTTTTTGTTTTAGTACGTAGGCATAATCCCACGGGGTTATGAATCGTGCATGCCACCTACGGACGGTAGGTGGTATCTTTAGAAGATTTTAATTTTCCTACCGTAAGGCGATACAAAAAAAAAAAAAATGCTTTACCCTCATTCCCAACAGATGGCGCTCGCGCTCGCCCGCCTCTTTTGTTGGCTGACAGAAGCATTTGGTTTTATGATCATACTATCTTGAATAACTTCTGTGATTATTGTCCGATCGGATTACAATTTGGAGAATACGTAGATAATTCATTCAGCTTAATATATGTTCAAAAATTTAATTTTTGATTAACGGGGGCGGAGGGCGTGGCACCTAACATTGGAAATAAACTTTATCTGGTTATAGTACACAGGAGTCTTCCTGCCAAATTTGGTAACTCCTAGCTTTTATAATAGCTGAGATGATCTGTGAGTTCACACAGAAAGATGGACAGACAGACAGACATAGCTCAATCGACTCGGCTTGTGATCCTGAGCAAGAATATATATACTTTATGGGGTCTCCCACGCCTCCTTCTGCGTCTTACATACATTAGCACAAAGTTAGTATACCCTTTTTTGACCATTTTCAATGGTCGAAGGGTATAAAAACGGGACTAGTTAAGGACCTCTGTGCTTAACAAGGGTATAGATGCCCCAATCAAAAAAGCATACATACGAGTACTCTGGATCACAACAGACAACAGCTATTGATACTGAGTAAGATTATATATAATTTCTGGGGTCTTTTTAAAGTTACAATATCTTTTTACACTATGAGTAATAGGTACAATAAATGCGTAGCACAAGAGTATTAAAATAAACGAATGGAAGGGCAATATTATCAATCGACACTGAGATTTCTCTAGAGGGCGCCAGCTAGTTTTGCACAAGAGCCCCTGCATTGGATAGAAATAACTACTGAATTCCCAACGAATTCAATGTAGGACTACAGTAAATAGAGAGAGTAATGAGGAACAACATCATACCTCTCACAAACTTACAATACGATTATATAACGAAATAAAGTATAAATATTATATAAACAAACATTTACAAACATTTGTTGCGTTCTTTGACTTACTTTCATGATGTGAGAGATTGACGAGACCTGTGCGTAGTGTAATGCATGATCTTGTCGGTCGGACAGCCAATTGGAGAGCATATTTATTTGTTGCAAATACCATTGCTCAAAAAAGTTCAATGTCCATAAATCATCGCCGATTTTTCCTCGTATTTGATCCATATTGTTGCGGAAAAAATTTACATAACCTTGACCGAGGTCCTTGCCTGAGCTCGACACGTTTGTAAAACTGAGGATGGAGCCAATCAAGCTACCCTCGTCATACCGTGCCAATTTCGACAAAGTCGAATCTAGCACTGACATAAGTTTTCCGCTTAATCCTTGTATCATCGCTACATTTGCTTTGTCAATCTGATCATCTATTTTCGCATGAAATTTATACTAAAGTAATTAATTTTAATTAGTAATATATCAATAGTTGAAAGAATTGATTAATTGAAACTCACCAAATCGATGCCATCTATAGTAGTTAACTTAAAACTTTGATTTTTAGCATCTAATATCACATTTACCATGGCGCACATTTCAGAGGGTATTATATAATCGGTCGATATAAAAGCAATATTCTTCTTTAGCCACGACTGAAACGAAGCATCTGTTTTCTGTATACACTGCTCAATCATATCAACGGCCATCATCTTCAAACGTTGCTCCAAGTGCTGGCGAAACTCAGCATCTGGCCAGTGTAAATCCCTGATGAACGATTGCAGAGCATCTAATTTCCAGAAAAGATCTTCAGAAGTAGCACACCCGTTTCTAAGCACAAAACCAATGCAGAAAGAAAGAAAGAAGAAGAGTATACACCAGTAACAATATATTATCATTTTTCTGTGCAAATCATGAATATTAATCATTAATCAAATTAATTTACAAACTTCATTAACATAATACGCTCGAAAATAAAATTTGTCAACACATTACTGATGTTCTCCATTATAATTGTTTGATAGATTGACTTAATAATAATATGTTAATGGTAGTGCCAACTAAGTCCTGGATGTAAACAACTAAGCATATCGCGTTTAATATTTCTTGATAATTTTTTGTTTTATCATTAATATTTTTGGTTATGCGAATAAACAAATAAAGATATATACACTTGTGGATACAAGATTTAATAAAATTAAGGCTCTAGTTTAGGTTAGATTGGGTTAGATTAAGTTAGGTAAGTTTGGGTTAAGATAGCTTACACTAAGCACGCTTAAGTAAGTTGAGGTTAGGCTCCGTTAGGTTAGGCTTGGTTAGGTTAGGTTAGATTAGGTTAGGTTAGTTAAGGTTAGGTTATGTAAGGTAAGGTTAGGTTATGTAAGGTAAGGTAAGGTAAGGTAAGGTAAGGCAAGGTAAGGTAAGATAAGGTAAGGTATGGTAAGGTAAAGTAAGGTAAGGTAAGGTTAGGTAAGGTTAGGTTAGGTTAGGTTAGGTTTGGTTAGGTTAGGTTAGGTTAGATTAGGTTTGGTTAGGTTAGATTATGTTAGTTAAGGTTAGGTAAGGTAATGTAAGGTAAGGTAAGGTAAGGTAAGATAAGGTAAGGTAAGGTTAGGTTTGGTTAGGTTTGGTTAGGTTAGGTTAGGTTAGGTAAGGTTACGTTAGGTTAGGTAAGGTAAGGTAATGTTAGGTAAGGTTAGGTTAGGTTAAGTTAGATTAAGTAAGCTTAGGTTATGTTAGGTTAGGATAGTTAAGGTTAGGTTAGGTTAATTAAACTTAGGTTAGGTTAAGTAGTTAGATTAGGTTTGGTTTGATTAGGATAGGTTAGGTTAGTTTATGTTAAGATAGATTAGGTTAAGTAAACTTAGATTATTTAAAGTTAGGTTACGTTTGGTTCGGTTAGGTTAGGTTAGGGTAGACTTGAGCCGGCAAGAGCATGGTCACAAAATAAAATGTCGCAAAAAAACATACAGTTAAATATTAATCACTATGTATAGGAGTTTCAAGCAATGATGCAACTAAATTTGTTTTCAATGATTTCCACATCCCAAAACTATAGCGTTTATATGTGATTTATGTATATATGCAATACCATTGAACAGTGAACCGCAATATCGAAGATAACATTTATTCCAATGTCTGTTTAACTGGGTCTATGAGCAAAGATCCGGACATTCAGAAACGCAAATTTATAATGTTCACAAAAGCAATAATATGGTTCAGATTCTCTGTGATATTTATTTGTATTTTACTGGTAATGTATTTATGATAATTGTGTTAAAGAAGGAACAATGCTTAAGAACATCGAAATTGACTAAACACCTAATGACAGCCAGAATTATATGTTCTTAAGAAAACTTAAGAAAATATCGGTAGTTTTAAGTCTCTAAAAAAAGAAAAATACCTTCAATTAGGATATCCCAATTTTTATAATTGTTGCAAACTGTTTAAACTTTACTAATAATTATATACAAATGAACATATTGCACAAGAACACTTTACAAAAGAAACACGAATAGTCTGGGGATGTTTTCCCGGTTTATAGGATCTGAAATTTGACATTGCTAAACCCAATTAATTACAGAAATATCATAACTAATATAATATATATATATATATATATCAAAATAATAGAAAGAGGACGATTCTGTTTCGAGCCTATGTCTAAAACTTATTAGAATATTGTGCAAATTGTGACAATTCTATCAAGTTCCAATTCTAATTCAACTAGTTCCGCAAAAAGAGCAAAAAAAATACGATTTAAAATTAAATCTATGACTAAATATTAGTTGTAAATACTGCACAAGGATTCTAAGTATATTAGCTATAAAAAGGTGCACGTTAGCACTCGTTTCAAAATAGACATTCATTCAAATGTAAGATTTGTACTTTAGTTTTTGATTTGTGATATGTATGTATCTGCCCAATTTACAGCTAATTCTTGAGAAACTATACGAGCTATTTGGGCGAGGCGAGGCATGGCAGGCATGTTTTAGGCAAAAAACACAAAATGCAAAACGAATATTTGGTTATATTTTGTTGACTACTATAAAAGTAAAGTAGGTGCATATCTGTTAAAAACCTCTCTTCGTCAGCAGCAACTATGCCCCTCGGTAACTTCGGTATATAGAAATTGATTTGATCTTTCTTGCCGCTTAGCAAAGCCGCTGGGTTGAGAGCAGCCGTATTTAGTGCTTGGGCAGCATTATTTAATGCGGCTGGATTCAATGCAGCGTTAATCCTAAAGTTTCACAGAAATATTTCATATGATTATATTGTTTAAATAAATATAGCAAATCTGTTTTTTTAGTTTGCAATGTTTGCTAATTATGTGAAAAAGATGTCGAAACATGGACGAGAGACAGAGAGAGAGAAAGAGTTAGCCGAATTGCTAGATTTCAAGTTTACCAATAGTTATTGACATAAAAACGCAATCTTTTTATCATCGACTTTAATTGGTATTTAAAACGCAGTTGTGTTGTCAAAGCTTTAATTATATCAATATAACTATCGATTCTCAAGTTTGCCGATTACTTAATTTTTTTGTTGCATTATAATTATTATATTCAAAGCAAGTTATTCGATATGGTTCGATGTGGTATGAATGGGATTTGAATAGTCAAAGGTGCGACTTACCCTTTGCTTTCCCAACGCTCTTTCTCGAAACCCTTATGAATTGATTGAGAAATAGAGGATTCCATGAGATCCACATAACGCACCACTAATGGGGCAAAAGTATCACGTAGATGTTGATGAAAGCGTCCGTTACGCAAATTATCTAAATAAATGCAGTTGCAAATATTTAAAATTATGATAATAAGTTCAATTTATAATATATTGTAGATATACATACCATCGGATCTAAGATAGTCGTTGAGTATTTGGAAGAGGGGAAAAGAGTCCCAGGTATCAGGCGCCTGCTCTGACAATACCCGATCCATGTCAACTGCGAAAAGAGACCAAAAGATTTCCGCATGTTCAACCAGCAGATCGCTAAACCAAGCAAATGCCTAAAGAGAAAAACATCATGGACATTGTAATTTTATGACAAAAATTATGAATAATAGGTTTTTTTTTCGAATTTTCCCAAATTCCGAATCTCATTTTACTTTAATATTTCAGATATTAAATTTAAAACAGTGCAAGATCAAATCTAATCTAATCAACTTAAACTTTACACTCCTTCCATTGAAACGGGTTTAAAACGGGGCATATTAACTTTGTATAATTGATTATAACAGGCAGATGGATGCGTGTGCATGTGCCACAAAGTCAATCTATATATTCTTGTCATCCAGTCAATCAAAAAGAGCTATATTTATTTATACCAGTACTGCATGAAAAGCACATATGATTCATTCATTCTAAATTGGCTGCCATTTATTGCATTTACTCATTCATTTCAATGTTGTAAAGTAAAAACAAAGCAATAAGCGATATACATAGATGTGATAAAGGCTATTTAAATTGGGCGTAGAGAATGATACTGTGAATAAATGTATTTTTAACGTTGTGCAGGTATTTTTAAGATCATCAAATTAAAAAGCAAAGCCTGTTTAAAATAAAATAATCCACAAATAAAATAAACAAAAATAATGATTGATATGAGAAATATATTAATATACAATATAATTTATTATATATATCATATATAATATTATATAAAATAAAATATCAGCTAATATTCACAAGAAACACAGATACTTCGATAGTCAGGAGAGAATAATATTACCTAAAAATAAATATTTGATTTGTTAAAATATATATATATATATATTTATTACAGTCCTAATATAAATGTAAAACTTATTTGATTTAAACTAATTTGATTTGATTTAAAACTAATTCATATTTGCTTTCAGAAACCAATGATAAATGTTGGACTACACTTCTTAAATATGCAGCACTATTCATATTTATATACAATAAAAATTATTATTGTGTTTATTTATAAGTTAAGTTATAAATTATAACTCAAAGAAATAATTATTGTACAAATATACATACAATTATTGTAAATTCTTTTGGGTATTTGGTTAAAATTATTATGATAATATTAAAATTATTATGTAAGAAATAAAACACTCATAAAAATGAATACATTTTAAGGTTAGGGTTTAAGTATACAGGGTCCGCCATCTAACATTTTTTTTTTGAACTAGTGGTTATTTTGAGTGTGGTAACACTGATGTTACATCTGATTTGACAGAAAGTTAGTTTTATCCTTCCGCTGAACGAAAATGGTTGTGTATGCGATTGAGGAACGCGTTAAAATAGTGCAGATGAGTGCTTGGCCGAAGACCCGGAATTGTGCGAAAACTACGCACGGAAATGAGCCGTAACAAAGCACCGTCCGCTCCCTATGTGCGCTTTCTTTTGAAAAAATTGAGACAAACCGGCACAATTATTGATAAACCAACGCGTGATAAATCAAAAAAAAGTGCGTACTGCCGGTAATATCGCTGCTGTGGCCGGCGGCATCATTGGCCCATTTTTCTTCGAAAATGCGGCAGGAGTCGCCGTTACGGTCAATGGCGAACGCTACCGCGCCATGTTAACGGATTGGTTCTTCCCGGAAATCGAAGAGGAGGACTTGGACAACATTTGGTTCCAGCAAGACGGCGCTCCGTGCCACACGGCCAACTTTGCGATCGATCTTGTGCGCACTGTTTTAAAAAAAAAAAAGTTAAGTGGCGGACCCTGTATAAAGATTGTGCCTCAGTCTCTTAGGTCTCGACGACGAAACAGAAAATTGACTTCAGGCTGTCAGCGCGCTGGCGCAATCATTTGCCTGTTGTCAAACTTCACAAGCAACGCATACATTCATATGCTAGCTTGTGCATGTATATACGCACACATTGAAACGATCGCACAGCGCACAGCGCACAGAAATTCACACGTGCTCATCGTTCCGCTGTCGTTGTGCGGCTGACTTGATGCCGATGTGCGCTTCTTGCGGTTTCTAACGAAAAGCGGTTCGCTCACTCGTGAAACACTTCGTGTTCAGAGGTCCCAGTCTCAGCATTGCATCAAATGAGTAGATTCCGCTGTTTGTGTACTCTATATGAGGTTGAACCGAAGAGAGGCATAGGAGTCGCCGCAGAGAAGTGCCGATAAGTCAACCTTTTAAAAGCTTCGATCGGTCAAGTCGGACTGTCATTGGAAGTAGAACTTGTGTTGCGCGAACCAATCTGTTTAAGTAATACTGATCATTGTTAAGTTGAATTAATTGTACCACTTAAAAT